>JAMXBD010002111.1:0-238747 GCA_024138025.1 Combretum micranthum | reverse complement strand
TAAAACCATGAAGGTTTAAGAAAGCAACAATAGGTTCATACTTTGTTTTTGTTCATAATATCAATTCCTTTATGTTTCTTTATGTTCTTTATGTTCATTACTATCTAATATATCTATATAGATATATATATAATATTTTAGCATATAAGCTCATTGTCTTGCAATTTATTTACCTTCATGCAATTTATTTAATTTCAAGTTGTTCTTAAGACTAGTCTTTCTAGTCTTAGACTTGTCCTCATCAAGTCAAAACATTTTTTTCCTTTTCGGGACTAGTCTTTTCTTAGTCCCGGGATACCTTGATGAAGCTAAGGTCCTAATACTTGATTTATTTCGTTATTTGCTTATTCTTTTAAGTTTTATGTTCCTTTATATTCCATAATTTTATGATTCATATTCATGCATGAACATAATGTTTTTGTCTCACAAAAAAATAAATGAGGAAGTGTTTTCTTAAATTAAAGATTCTTTCTAAAGAAATAGATGTAGAAAATAGATTTCTTAAAAACTCATGAACATGCTTAGAAACATTTTTCTTAATAAACAAAAGGTTTTATACAAACTTATTTTTCATCAAGTATTAGAAATTCTTTTGGAATCATTACAAGAAACAAGAAACAAGAACATCATTTTATGAAATTGTTATTACTTTTAAAAGTTGTTGGAATCTAAGTATAGAAAATAAAAACCACTCCTTAAGAACTTAAAGTAATTACAAGAGATTAAATTTAGAAAAAAAGAATATTCATCTCAAATAACTCAAGACCTTTTCAAAAGTAAAATGAATATTCCAACAAAATCTCAAAGTTCAAAATCTTTTAAGACTTTACTTTTCATAAGTTGAGACAACTTCATTTACTTCATCCATTTGTTATGAATCAATACATATATGTATATATCTTCCAAAAAGTTTATAAAAATACTTGGAACATTATCTTCAATTGAGTTTTATTTAAAAAGAGGAACTCAAGTTTTGCAAATTCGTGGGGAATTGGTCGCTGCTTTTCGGAACCCAAACGACTTAGTTTTATGAAAATAAGCTTAGAAATGTAGATCTTTTCGAGTAGGTAGAAAACGATATATTATACGCGAAATTCCGAGTTAAAATTAGCAAGTTATGGCAATTTTAAGTTGGAATTTCCTCTTATACAATTTTACCGTGATTTTAAGAAAAGTTTAGAATCTTCAAGAATAGAAGTTTTATGAAAGACTCATTTGGGTATTTCATCCTGTTTAGGTGGCGAAGGACCCGAGGTCGTCTATCCGGAGGACTACTTCGATTAGATCTATCGTTATGGAGTGAGTTATTCCTTTTACTAAGTTACATTTCCTTGTTTTATGCTTGTAATTAGTAACACTAGCAATAAAGAAAAAGATGAAATGGATAATTATTGTGTGACTTTATGAATGATTGAATACAAGTTAAGAATATCGGAAGTTGGTTTGATAAATAAATTGTGATTCTTGTTTTGATATGATGAAAATTGTGTTGGTCGCCTTTAACTTGAACTAAACATATATGGTGAAAATTATATTGAAATCATTTCATGCATATCATTCACATGAGTCACATTTGTTCACTACTATTCTTCGTGTGGGGAAATGAGGAAATGGTAGTGGTAGCTGGTAGGAGCCGAAAAGTCTACAGGGCAAGCAGGAGCCGGTAAATCTGCGGATATTGATGGTCGTATGGGCCTGTAACCTCCCAACCCTTGTCATGGAGGGCGTTAAATCCATGCTACACTTGATTTCCGGTTAATCATGTGTATCTTGCTTGTTCATATGATTTGTGCATTTTCATATGTTTTGATTAAATACTTGTATGAATTATGGAAATGTCTTATAGATGGAATTATCTCACTAAGCTAGTTTGCTTATACCCTTATAGTTTTCTATTACAGTATGATTATCTATGGTTGGCCCAAGAAGCCCGTATGCCAGGTATGAGTGTAAGCTACTAGGAGTTTTTGGAAGAAGTTTATGTATTTTTTTAGTTTTGAACATAGACTTCTAGGAAAATCTCTATAGTAGGCTTATGTGGTAGTTATGTTTATTTTGTTATTAGTATAGTTGAACAAAGACTTTAAGGGGGGGAATGCCCCTAAGATGATGTACGAATTTGTTATTAAATGAAGATCTTATGTTTATATTTAAGTTCCTTGCTTTTGCTATCTATTTAAACGTAATACCCCTATGAGTCTCCTACTATCTTGGAAGCACGCCTTGCATATGATATCGAAGCTCCTGCGTGACTAAGGTTGTCATTCATTAGCTTTAATATTTATGCGGCGGACTGCCACGTTTAGGTACCCTCTGGGTGTGACAGTTTAAGTTGGTATCAGCGCAAGTTTTAGACGATAGAAATAGACCTTAAGATAGATAGTAATAAGATAGAACTCTAGCTTAAGATCTGATCCCTTTTGTTTTACTTGATAGTTGACTTTCCCGAGGTCAAGAAAAGTCCCGACAATTCCTTAAAGACCATGACGAGACCTTCGTGAACTACCGTCTTAGACTAAGGGTCCTGTGTGAGGAGTTCGCATTAGTTGGAAGGCCAGGACCGCCGCGAAATGTTCAAGTTATGGAAGAAAGGATTGAGACATTCCCTTGAGGAACTTGCCCAAGAGCTGAGGTTCGACGCTGTGAGCAATGGAGATGGAGTGACTTAGAGGTTATCTATGTGGTCGAAATAATGATGGTTTTTATGTACTGGGATACCATGCTACAACAGATGACCTTCATCTTGAAAGCAGAAGAAGGGCAATAGGAACCAAACTTCCGGACTTGGAATAAATTAGGACCTTTATACATCTACGCACATGATGAGTTGGCGGATCATACGGACTGGCTGAAGGCAGATGCTGAAGAGCGATTTTATTGGTATGCTGCTTACCGATGGATTGTCCCTACACCATCAAAGTACAATACCCAGCCCAACTCCATCGAAATGCAGCTAGACGTTATCCCAAACGAGGACTTCATCATGGAGGAGGCCCAAGCAAACAAAGGGAATGGAGAGACAAATGGTAGCTCGGAAGGAGATCCAAATGAAGGCTCGGAACTTGAGGAGACCCAGTCTGCATCTCTCTGGGAAGACAGCTCTTTGATTCCCAGTCAGGCACCTCCCTAAAGGTTGAGCTAAGATGTACCTATGGAGACCGTTGCAAGAAATAACCCAGTATTGATCTCCAATTCTGAAGATGAGGGAAGAAGAGATAATGCTTTTGATCCAAATAGATTCCTAAGAAGCAGATCTCAGACCCCCGCAATAGCAGTGGCATCGGAGGAAAGAGACCCAGAAGGACCAGAGGAAACAAATGACACGACCCGTGGAGAGAGGATTTCCGTGCATGACGAAGTTTGGCCGTCTTAGGCGGAGATCACCTCACGATACCGAAGAAAGAGAATGACTGTGAGTCAATACCTGCGACAATTTGTCAAACGGCACAAAGGTTCCACCAGCAGAAGTATGAACCCAACACCGTCTCCGTAAAAAGAAGAAGTTTGAAGAAGAAAAGGAAGCATAACCCAACAAGTCCAACCTAGCTTTTTCCTAAGCTTATCTTTGTTTTAAGTGCATTAATGATTTACTTTTAAATGTTTATCTTTTAATGTTTCTTATTTAGACAATTATCTTTTGTTGGGAATGGTTTCTACCTTCTCAAGGTTATGTAAGGATTATTAATTCCCTCTTTTATTTTGAATGTAAGTATTTTACGTGATTTGATGATTTCTGGATTTGATTGGCTTAAATATTTTCTATGCAATTTCCAATACTTCTGATCTTTTCCTTTGTTGCGAAAATTTATGAAGTCTAAAAATTAACAGACGTGGCAGGAGAGGTAGAAGACGTGAACGTCGCGCATCTAATAATATACCAGCAGAACCAAAGAATCCCCGATGGGACAACAAGCCCCAAATCCCCCACCGAATCAACAAGGAGATGTGTGGGCCGCTACCAACCAACTAGCAAGGCTGGTCAATAATTTCATGCAGAATGCATAAAATATGCCACCGCCTGCTGCAAATGCACCAGAAGCAACCGTTGAAGCACCTGCAGCCCAGAAGCTAAGTCACATACTGTCCTTTACCACACCACCGCCGCCTCGACCTTACAGAAGTTCCTTGCCGACTTCATAAAAAGCAATAGATATTTCGACGAAATTTGGAAAGCCAGATGAAGCTGAAGATTGGCTAGCCCAGATTGAAAGGTCATTCGCCACCTACGAAGTCCCCCATCATCTATGCCTGGATTATGGCACGTACATGTTGAGATTCATTGCTAAGATATGGTGGGAGTCGAAAAGTAGGGAGTTACTACCACCCATAACCTGGGTAGCCTTCCGTAGGGAGTTTTTGGACAACTATTTCCCTGGTAGCTTGAGGGTACAGTATAATGGAGACTTCCTCTACATATCCCAGAAGGGAAGGACAATAGAGTAGTACGAGACAGAGTTTAGCTGTTTACTTCAATACGCGCCTGAATCCTTCAAGCATAGTGAGGAGCTGAAGAGGCAAGTATTTCTGAGTGGCTTGGATGAAGATTTAAGAATGCGTTTGGAGGAGTTAGATCTGAGGACCCTTCGTGAGCTGGTGGAAAGGGCTCGTATCATAGAAGGAGCCAAGAAGAGAAAAATCAAGGCACCAGAGAAGTGAACCTTTGTGTTCGGGAAGAGGGCACAAGATAGCTACAGCCCCATCTTTCAAAGCAAAAAGTTTAAACCCTTTCATAGTTTCAGAGGAAGTGTTAGTGGCAACAAGGAGACACCTGAGATCAAAGTGACATGCTGGAAATGTAAGAAGGAGCATTATCCGAAGAGGTGCCCCCTTCTTCAACACAAATGTTATTTTTGTGGAGACCCAAGCCACAAGATTGGTGGTTGCCCTAAGAAAGCTTCCACCATTTGCTTCGTGTGTAAGCAAATTGGGAACTTTGCCAATGAATGCCCACAAAGAAAGAATGCACCGGCAAGACCGTTTGGTTCTACGGGAGGAGCAGCACCAGCAAAGAATGGAAGTGGAGGGAGCAACTCGAACCGATCTGGAGTGGCTGTCCACAGAATGAGGATGTACAACTTGGAAGGACAGTGGGTATGTGAGGAGTCGGATGATGAAGGAGCGGAGTTAGCAGCCATGGATGGAGACTATGGCCCAGATTTTGGATTGGTGACAGGTTAGAACCAAAACTCATCTACCTTTGATGCAAGTTATTAAGTATCCTATACTCTAATCTTATGTTAGAAGTATAAAGTTTTATACCGCGAATAGCTTAAGTATACCAGCCTCATAATGAGTATAAAATTGAGTGCAGGACATATACGCATAGCTAGTCAAATCGCTTATGCTTTGTTCGACATAGGAGCTACGCATTCCTTTATCACCATTAGCCTGGCTAAACAAGCTGGATTACTATCGCTATCGGTTTTCGAGTTAAAACCCCTACCGGGAGCATAGTAATGACTAAGGAAATGCTTAAAGGTTGTCCAATGGAGATACAAGGAAGTCACTCCAAGTGTGACCTAATAATCCTGGAGATGAGTAAATACGAAGTAATCTTGGGAATGAGTTGGTTAGCATCTGTCAAAGCATTAGTGGATTGTAAAAACAAGGAAGTGAAGTTTAAGGATCAAAATAGAGGTGAAGTAGTATTCAGAGGTGAATCCACGGTGAAGTTAAACTTGTTCGAGTTAATGGACGATGATGAGATCAACCTAAGTAACCTGGATAAAGAAGACGAAGAAAAGCCTGAGCTTGGATCCATACCCATAGTCAAGGAGTTTCTGAATGTGTTTCTAGACGGACTACCTGGATTGCCACCAAAGAGGGAGATCGATTTCGAAATCGACTTATTGGTAAATACGGAGCCAATATCAAAGGCACCTTACCGGATTGCACCAGTAGAGCTTAAGGAGTTAAAGATTCAGTTGCAAGACTTTTTAGATCAAAGCTTTATCCGACCAAGTGTATCACCTTGGGGAGCACCTGTGTTGTTCGTAAAGAAGAAGGATGGTTCCATGCACTTATGCATCGACTATAGGGAGCTCAATAAAGTCACCATCAAGAACAAGTATCCACTCCCAAGGATAGATGACCTTTTTGATAAGCTTCAAGGAGCTAGCGTCTTCTCAAGGATTGATCTACGGTCAGGATACCACCAGTTGAGGATTAAACATGAGGATGTACCAAAGACAGCTTTCAGAACTCGCTATGGACATTACGAGTTTTTGGTAATGCTTTTTGGATTAACCAACGCACCAGCAGCTTTCATGGATCTCATGAATCGAGTGTATAAGCCTTTGTTGGATAAATACGTGATAGTCTTCATCGATGATACTCTGATCCACTCAAAGACGCGAGAGCAACATGAGGAACACTTAAAGATGGCATTACAGACCTTGCGTGAGCATAATTTGTACGCCAAGCTATCTAAATGTGACTTTTGGTTGGATCGGATATCTTTCCTAGGACATGTGATATCTGAGGAAGGAATATCGGTAGACCCTGAGAAGATCAAGGCAATGATGGATTGGAAGCAACCTAAAACTGTGACTGAGGTGAGAAGTTTTCTTGGTTTGGCTGGATATTATAGGAAGTTTGTGAAGAATTTTTCAACCATCACCAAACCCCTCATGCAGTTAACCCAAAAGGAAGAAAGTTTATCTGGACGACAAGAGAGAACAAAGCTTCCAGGAACTAAAGAAAAGACTTGTCTCTGTCCCGATTCTAATTCTATCAGACCCCGAGAAGTCCTATACAGTGCACATCGATGCTTCTAGGAATGGTCTTGGATGCGTGTTGATGCAAGATGGAAAAGTGATCGCTTATGCATCTCGGCAACTCAAACCCCATGAGCAAGATTATCCTACCTACGATCTGGAGTTAGCCGCCATTGTTTTCGCACTTAAGTTATGGAGACATTACCTATATGGACAAAGGTACAAAATCTACATCGACCATAAGAGCCTCAAGTATTTATTCACACATAAGGAGTTGAATATGCGACAACGAAGATGGTTAGAGCTCATCAAGGATTATGACCTTGGGATAAATTACTATCCAGGGAGAGTAAACGCAATTGCAGATGCCCTGAGTAGAAAGAATTATGGAGAAGTAGCTACCTTTCTCATGGATAAGAAGGAGCTATTAAAAGAATTTGAAAGAATGAGTATCGAATTCATAAGGCAAAGTGTGGAAGTAGAAATCACTAGCCTTGTCATGGAACCCACCTTAGTAGAGAGAATCAAGGAAGCCCAACGACATGACAAGGCAATTCTGAAGATTAAGAAAGAGGTGCAGGAAGGAAGGTATACAGATTTCACCATAGATGAGGATGAAGTGGTAAGAATGAAAGGAGATTATGTGTTCGGATGACGAGGACATAAGAAAGGAAATCATGGAAGAAGCACATCACTCCGGATACACCATGCATCCAGGAGGAACAAAGATGTACCAAGACCTGAAGAGCTACTATTGTGGAACGGCATGAAGAGACGTAGCAGATTTGTGTTGAAATGTCCCATATGCCAACAAGTAAAGGTAAGCACCAAAGGCCTGGTGGACTTCTGAAACCTGCCAATACCGAGTGGAAATGGGACCAAATCACAATGGATTTTGTATGTGGATTACCAAGGACGTCGGCGGGATATGATGCAATTTGGGTCATAATGGATCGATTGACGAAGACAGCACATTTCCTTCCAATGAACATGACATACTCTATGGACAAGTTGGCAAGAATGTACATAAGAGAAATAGTACGCTTGCATGGAGTACTTGCTGGAATAGTCTCCGACGGAGACCCAAGGTTCGTATCCAAATTTTGGACAAGCTTGCAAAAATGTATGGGAACTAAGCTACACTTCAATACTGCTTATCACCCTCAAACAGATGGTCAATCGAAGAGGACTATACAAACCTTGGAAGATATGTTGTGAGCTTGTGTGATAGAGTTTAAAGGTAGTTGGGACACATTTGGTAGACTTTGCTTACAACAACATCTACCACTCTACGATTCAGATGCCACCTTATGAAGCGTTATATGAAAGGCAATGCTGATCACCTTTGTTTTGGGATGATGTAGAAAAGTTGAGCATCGGACCAGACTTGGTACAAGATGCGGCCGACAAGGTGCGAATCATTCGACAAAAGATGAAGGAGCACGATAGGCAAAAGAGTTGGGCAGATATGAAGAGATGTACACTTGAGTTTGAAGTTGGAGACCATGTGTACTTGAAAGTAAACCCCATCAAGAGTATCCACTGAGTTCGAGCACAAGGAAAGTTAAGCCCACGATATGTTGGACCTTTTGAAGTGCTTGAAAGAGTAGGAGATCTTGCTCACGATCTGGCACTCCCTCCTAGCTTATCTGGAATCCACAATGTATTCCATGTGTCAGATCCCACAAGGATTTGAGAATTTAACCAGTTCCGTTGAAAGAAAATCTCACATACGAAGAGCACCTAGTTCAGATCCTTGATCACAAAGTACAAAAGCTTCGGAACAAGGAAATCAAGTATGTGAAGGTTTTATGGAGAAACCACTCACACGAGGAGGCAACCTAGGAGGCTGAAAGCAACATACGCCAGAAGCATCTGAGTTTGTTTAAAGAATCAGGTATGAATTTCAAGTTTTGAGGACAAAACTTTCTTTAAGGGGGGTAGGTTGTAAATCCCCGAAAATTTTGGATTCGAATTTAAAGTTTAAACCCTAATTGGAATTCAACCAGATTTCCAGAGTCAACAAAACCCTAGTTTACCATAACCGCTTAAGTCCGGTATTGCTGTTTTCCCTAGCCCTTGATAACGAAGTTGAGATTATTAGCTATAATAGTTTGTAACAGCTATAGGTTATATAAAAATATTAAATTTACGAAATTCGAGTGTCTTTTGAACCTGATCGGACACGGCTCTTGAAAAGCGTGTCGGGAGCTCCGAATAGAAAAAATATTCCAAATATACCGTTAGACTCGTAAAAACATAAGATTTTCAAATATATCAATTTCGTAATTTTTCGGTAGCTAAAAATATTAGGAATCGCAATTATACACGTATTTTCTTACTATCGGCATTTAATTGTCATGTCTACTTTTACATACACTATTTTTTACTATTCTACACTATTCATCTATCTCTACTTTTTCTTACGACCTACTCTTACAACCCATACACCTATTTCTTACATATTTTCGTTTCCAGTACAATTTCACATCTTTAATTTCTTACTTTTAATTATCAAAAATACAAAAAAAAAATAATTTTTCCTTCCCCATTTCCCCATGAGTAGTGCCGGCCCCCTCTCTCATCTCTTCCAATTTGTTTTATTTTTACTTTATTTAATTAACACAAATTATCTTCCACATTTTCCAATAAATACCCCCACATACTTTCACTTCTTTAATACTTCTTCATTTCTAAAGTTACTATACTTAAATTTCTCCTCAAATCTCTCTAAGAAAGTTCTTCCAAGAAGCTCTCTTTGGTTCATCTCTTTTAGGTAAAAATTCTTCAAGAAGTTCCTATGTTCATCTACTTAGTATGAACTTAATGTGTTTTTCTAAAACCATGAAGGTTAAGAAAGCAACAATAGGTTCATACTTTGTTTTTGTTCATAATATCAATTCCTTTATGCTCTTTTATGTTCATTACTATCTAATATATCTATATAGATATATATAATATTTAGAGCATATAAGCTCATTGTCTTGCAATTTATTTACCTTCTATACAATTTATTTACTTCATTGCAATTTATTTAATTTCAAGTTGTTCTTAAGACTAGTCTTTCTAGTCTTAGACTTGTCCTCATCAAGTCAAAACATTTTCTTTCCTTTTCGGGACTAGTCTTTTCTTAGTCCCGGGTTACCTTGATGAAGCTAAGGTCCCAATACTTGATTTATTTCGTTATTTGCTTATTCTTTTAAGTTTTTATGTTCCTTTATATTCCATAATTTTATGATTCATATTCATGCATGAACATAATGTTTTTGTCTCAACAAAAAAATAAATGAGGAAGTGTTTTCTTAAATTAAAGATTCTTTCTATAGAAACAGATGTAGAAAATAGATTTCTCAAAAACTCATGAACATGCATAGAAATGATTTTTCTTAAATAAACAAAAGGTTTTATACAAACTTATTTTTCATCAAGTATTAGAAATTCTTTTGAAATCATTACAAGAAATAAGAACATCATTTTATGAAATTGTTATTACTTTTAAAAGTTGTTGGAATCTAAGTATAGAAAATAAAAACCACTCCTTAAGAATTTAAAGTAATTACAAGAGATTAAATTTTGAAAAAGGAATATTTTCTCAAATAACTCAAGATCTTTTTAAAGTAAAATGAATTTGCAACAAAATCTCAAGTTCAAAATCTTTTAAAAACTTTACTTTTTCATAAGATGAGACAACTTCATTTACTTCATCCATTTGTTATGAATCAATACATATATGTATATATCTTCCAAAAAGTTTATAAAAATACTTGGAACACTCATCTTTTCAATTGAGTTTTATTTAAAAAGAGGAACTCAAGTTTTTGCAAATTCGTGGGGAATCTGGTCGCTGCTTTTCGGACCCCAAACGACTTAGTTTTATGAAAATAAGCTTAGAAACGTGTAGATCTTTTCGAGTAGGTAGAAAACGATATATTATTCGCAAAATTTGAGTCAAAATGAACAAGTAATGGCCATTTTAAGTTGGAATTTCTCCTTATACGATTTTACCATGATTTTAAAAACAGTTTAGAATCTTCAAGAATAGAAGTTTTGTGAAAGACTCATTTTGGGTATTTCATCTTGTTTAGGTGACGAAGGACCCGAGGTCGTCTATCCGGAGGATTATTTCGATTAGATCTACTGTTATAGAGTGAGTTATTCCTTTTACTAAGTTACATTTCCTTGTTTTGTGCTTGTAATTAGTAACACTAGCAGTTAAGAAAAAGATAAAATGGATAATTATTGTGTGACTTGGTATTATGAATGATTGAATACAAGTTAAGAATATCGGAAGTTGGTTCGATAAATAAATTGTGATCCTTGTTTTGATATGATGAAAATTGTGTTGATCGCCTTTAACTTGAACTAAACATTTATGGTGAAAATTATATTGAAATCAATTCATGCATATCATTCACATGAGTCACATTTGTTCACTACTATTTTTCATGTAGGGAAACGAGAAAATGATAGTGGTGGCTGGTAGGAGCCAGAAAGTCTACATGGTGACTAGTAGGAGCCGGAAAGTCTACAGGGCAAGCAGGAGCTGGTAAATCTGCGATATTGATGGTCGTATGGGCCTGTAACCTCCCAACCCTTATCATGGAGGGCGTTAAATCCATGCTACACTTGATTTCTGGTTAACCATGTGTATCTTGCTTGTTCATATGATTTGTGCATTTCATATGTTTTGACTAAATACTTGTATGAATTATAGAAATGTCTTATAGATGGAATTATCTCACTAAGCTAGTTTTGCTTATACCCTTATAGTTTTCTATTACGATATGATTATCTATGGTTGGCACTAAGAAGCCCAGTATGCCAGGTACAAGTATAAGCTACTAGGAGTTTTTGGAAGAAGTTTATGTACTTTTTTTGTTAGTTTTGAACATAGACTTCTAGAAAAATCTCTATAGTAGGCTTATGTGGTAGTTATGTTTATTTTGCTATTAGTATAGTTGAACAAAGACTTTAAGGCGGGGGAATGCCCCTAAGATGATGTACGAATTTGTTATTAAATGAAGATCTTATGTTTATCTATTTAAGTTCATACTTGCTTTTGCTATCTATTTAAACGTAATACCCCTATGAGTCTCCTATTATCTTGGAAGCATGCCTTACATATGATATCGAAGCTCCTGCATGACTAAGGTTGTCATTCATTAGCTTTAATATTATATGCGGTGGACTGCCATGTTTAAGGTACCCTCTGGGGCGTGACACCTTCCTAGAATCCAAATCACTCGGGGAATGCGACTCTAGGTTCGAAGCTGAGCCAACCGAACGCTTTGGGTGGGGAGACCTGGGGACTAGCAGTAGAGATCGAGCATCTTCAACACCGATTCCCTAACCTTCGATATAAAGGGGTAAATCCGTTCTATATATGATTTCCGGATAACTATATATATTTGCGTAGTCACGTGATTGTTGCATTGTATGCATAGCATATGTGTGAAAATCTAAATGAACTTGTTTGAAAATATGGTGCGAATAAAAAGGAATATCTCACTAAGCTAGTTGTAGCTTATACCCCTATAGATTTTGCTGAAACAGGTATACCTGTGGCTTAAATTGAGGATCATGACATTAAGAAAGTCATGGAGGGATGTTAAGCTTCTATGAAGGAAATGGGAACATAAGATGAAGTAATTTTGTAAGGTTCTTTGTATGTAATGACTTATTTGATTAGTGTTATGTTGATTTTAAGATGTATATTTATTTGAAGTCAATAGAGAGATATACCCCTAAGAATTGTAATTTGATATGTTTATGTGTTATGATAAGCATTCTTTTTGCCTTGTTACTTATTTATTATCAATACAAATTGCGCTACTCCGATGTGTTCCCTTGGTTGTGATGAACGCCTTGTACATGATATGGAAGCCTTTGTGTGACTGGAGTAGTCATTCCTAGGCTTTAGTATTGTGTATGGTGGACTGCCACATCTAGGGTACCCGTCGAGGCGTGACATGTCCTATCTTAATATTTAATTTAATTTCTATTACATTTATTGGTCCTTTTTATAGTAAAGAATATTTACTACTTATTATTTATTTTCATTTTACTATTCTTGATCTTAGAATATTTTATATTTTATTTTTATCGAATAATTACGGAGTTCGTACTAAGTAGTTTATTACGATTATTATTATCAATTTATATCGTCACTTAGCTTGACCGATTACAGCAACAAATTCCTTTTTCTAATTATTTATTTTCATCTTGTTTCTCTTGATCTTATTTGATATTAAATATTTTTATCGAGTAGTCATAAAACTCATTCTCAATAAATTGGTATTTCATTATTACTGTTATTATCAATTTTAGACTATTCTTTAATTTGTAGTATCTAATATTTATTTCCTATCATTTAATCTTGTCATGTTCCTCTTAATCTACTTTATGTATTTATTTTGTTATTTTTGGAAATCACATGATTCATAATTTTAACTTATTAAATTTTCCATTCTTATATATCTATTCTAGATAATTGTTTAGAATATTTATAATTCATTTTTATTTGTACAATATATTAATATTAGCAGTAATATTGTAAGTGATATTTTTCAATAATTTTAGGAGTTGCTAAATTACATTTGTCATACTTTATCATTTTCCTTTTTGAGTATTGTAATTATTTTTTTATATACTATTCTTCTTCATTGCATATATATATATGTATTTAAAATAATATAATATAATATAATATAATATAATATATAAACTGATTTCGGATGAACAAGCTTGATCTGGAAAATTTTTCATGTACATCGGCATCAAACACCGCTTGCGTTGATTCCCAGATGCCGGTATTCGTGTAAATTTTTATTTTATTTAAACGCTAGTGTACGCTAGCTCAAAGGCTGCCAGCGTTCAACAAACACCGCCAGCTTGGGATGTATGCTACCAGTTTTGAATTCCAGAGGCCAGCGTTTGTATAAAAATTTCGTGTTTCATCGTTTTATGTAGCCTCTATTCCAGACTATGCCGTTTATACACTATCGGCCTATCCCTATAACCCATCGGCGTTTGGGTTATAAGCTGCCGGCGTAGGGACGACATTTACACTGTTCATGATCTTCCTCATTTTTCCTTTGTTTCAAACTAATTTTTCTTAATTCATTTATATATTATACTTGTGTTTAAACTCTTTCTAAGTATTTTTCCATACTTTATACATATCACACATGACATATCAATACATGTAACATCTTATAATCATCATATTCTATAATTTCATAGCTTCTATATATCATAACAATTGAAGTTTCAAAGTTAGATTTACCTTGTTTAGTTTGTTATGATGTTGATAAATCCTTCTCCAAGCTTGGCACGAATCCTTAATCCTTATATCCTTAAGCTTGTTTGATGTCTTGTTGGAGTTGCTTTTTAATGGATTGGTTTGTGTGTGTTTTGTAAATAGAGAACAAAATTTTGCTGCCTTTGGGGTGTTTTAATGTCTTGTTTTGGGGTGTGTCATGAGTTTTTGTTTATTAAGGAGTCTTATATATATATATATATATATATATATATATATATAAGGGGAGGGGCAGCTGATAAGATCATATTTTATACAACTTGTTGATATTTATAAAAGTTAGAATGGATATTTGTTTTGATCAAAATTCATGTTTCAGGACTAATTTGGACTAAGAAATCAAAACAAGAAATTTTGAAGTGGAAATTGGAAAAATTGAAGTATACGCCGGCAATTCATACTTCAAAGCCGCCGGCGTTCAGATGGCTTACTCTCAAGGCCACTGCCAACACTGCCAGCTTTGCCAGCCTTTAACTCAACCAACTTTACGCCGCCTCAAAGCCACCGGCATAGAAGTTGAACAGGCCAGCGTACATGGAAGGCTGGTAGCTCATAATGGAAAAGTCACCAGCTTAGAAGGAGTTACAATGTAAGTCGGCTTCTAAGCCGCCGGCGTTGAGGCTGTGTACATCAAGAATCAGAAGCGACATGAAGACAACACTTGCTTGAAGGAAATTGAAGAGACAAATCTATTGGAGTATCTAGGCTGGTGTCAAAGCCGCCGGCTCGGGTGGCAACTTTCGTTTTAAATTGGCCGAACCTTTCATTTCTCATTACATACGCCGGCTAGATCTACATCTAAGCAGCCGGCGTAGAAGCGGCCTACCTGTGTAATCGAAGTTGAAAGCTGCCAGTGTACTGCCTGCGTAAAGGAGAAATTGAAGATACGCCTTCTGTAAGCCGTCGGCGTAGGATCCATAACTACCGGCGTACGAAGTGAAACAGCAAATTTCATTTAATGTCTTGCACGACATTTTTCCTATAAATAGGGGTTCTACCCCCCTCCAACAATCATCCAGAATCCACAAGCAGTAGCAAAGTAGTACACTTCATATAGAATTAGTCTAGCATTTTCATAGAGAATTGTGAGAGAAATTTGGGAGCTTTCAAGAATTGTAATTGAAGATTGTGATACTTGAATTGGTGATATCTAATCTCTTTCTTATGCAATTCATTTATCTGAATTATTTGTTTATAATGCTATCAATTACATATTCTTATCTGATTTTTGAATCATCATCCATGAGTAGCTAAACATATCTTTGTGGGAAGTGATGAAGTCCTAATTTTGCTAAAATGATTATTGAATTTATGTTATAGGATTGTTAGAATTATGGAATATTTGTATTGAATCCTAATTATCTATTTTATTTCTAACTGAAATTGAATTGATATGAATTTTGATGATTTGGAAAAATAATTGAGATTCATAGGAATTCAAGAATTGAAATTAAACAACATTTGTGGAAACAATCAAGTTTGATTTTGATTTAGAAATTATTCATGTACTTCATGCAATATTTTATTTTAATTTCTCACTAAAGAATTAGGAGAAGTTAATCTAGGATATTAGACAATTATAGAATTAGAAGATTTATAATTGTAATTTAGATTCCATTGATAGTTTGTCTAGTGGAAGCTAATAAATTATTTTATGGTTCACTAAAACTTTGTTTTGGTCTTTACAATTTCTTACAAATATCCATAATCCTAATTATTCATATAATATAAATTCAGCATGATTAAGTAAAGATTAGGATGGATTCTTTTCCTTCCCACATTCATCTTATATAAATCTCTCACATTCTCATTTGCATTCATAAGTAGATATAATTGATTAGTTATAATTAACTGATACTTTGATTACCTAAATATTAGTATAAGCTAATACCAATCTAGTAATTAATTTAGTCTCTATGGGAACGATACTCTACTCATTCTATATTACTTGATCAAGACCCAGTACACTTACTGGTAGTATATGAAATTATTTATATACACATCCCGTTCAGATCAGCAGCAGTCCATCTTTTTTGGCCAAGGAGGGGAGCTTTCTACCAAAATGCAACTTCAAGTTGCATAAATTTGATGCATTAATAAGGAATCTGAGTTGGCTAATCTTAATTGGTTTTTCCATTATTTTTCCTTGACCTTTTGTTGCTCTTTTGTGTACTTATTTCAAATTTTTCGGACTACAACAATTTAGAGAGATTCCTAACTGCAAACATCCTTTTCCACCGAATTTTTAAACAA
This sequence comes from Combretum micranthum, assembly GCA_024138025.1. Lineage (NCBI taxonomy): Eukaryota > Viridiplantae > Streptophyta > Magnoliopsida > Myrtales > Combretaceae > Combretum > Combretum micranthum. The sequence goes on along the minus strand of JAMXBD010002111.1, from coordinate 222,460 downwards.
AAATAATATAATATTAGTTAGTTAATTAATTATCTTAGTTTTAGGATAGTTTATTTAGTTAAACGGGTACCAATATATCGTTTACTTTGAGAGTTTTATCCATACGTTGCGTACAGAGGAGTTCCAACAATTTTGAGAAAAATAGGAACATGAAAGAAAAAATAAGAAAAATATAAAAAATAGGGTATATAGAAATACAAAAATAAAGAGAAGATAATGAATTTATAACCAACAACTGTGTAAGGAGGGGGTAAAACATGAACTTGTGAAAAAAATTAATTTTGCGGGTCTAAGTGATACGTATGTTAAATACTGATTCGGTAATATTTTTAGATGAAAAGTTCCATATTCGTGTTATTAAATATTCTAAACACTATGGTATACATAGAATTTCTATTAAATATTTGTGTATATGTGTTTGAATTTTCGCTTTTTGCTTGAAATTTGGCATGTCCTGGGATGTTTCAAACTTTGGAAGTTATGAAACGTGAAATCAAATGGAAAAAATATAAAGGAATTAGGCTTAATGGAAATATAAAAATAAAAAGAAGATGATAAATTTATAACCTATAAATATGTAAGGGGTGGGCAAAAATATAAACTTGTGTAAAAAGTTAATTTTATGGATCTAAATGATACATATGATAAATACTGATTTGATAATATTTTAGGGTAAAAATTTACATATTAACGATATTAAATATTCTGAATACGATAGTATACATAGAATCTTTAGTTTAACGCTTTTGCTTTTTAGTTTTTGCTATCGTAAGTTATATTATATCTGTTTAAAAGTTTTGTTTAGTGGTATTTTGATAAACTAATAATTATATTGCCCTTAATTTAACTTTATTATAAATTTATAAGATTTGAAATTATATGAATTCATTTCTATTTTTAAATTTCTTCTAGAGTTTTTAATAGATTAGAAATTTAATTTAATTTTATATTTATTACTTGGTTCTTTTTACTAATTATAAGCTACTAAGTTAGATTAGAATTTTAGTTTCTATAGACTTAAAATTATTTAACTTGAACGTGTTAATATTTTTCCAACATTAAAAACTTAGGTTCTTAAATATTAAATAGCTTTATTTATTTTTTATTTCGAATATTATGAACTTTTAAAGTCTTAGTGATAAATATTCTTTATTCTAATTTGTTTATACTTAAAATTTAAGTTACAAAAAATTTGGAGTGATTTCTGATATTTTTATTATAGTTCTTTCATGATTCTATATTTTATTTATAATATTTATTATAATCAGGTTATGAAAAATCAAGGAGATTACACCAAAACCCTAGATTTGAGAAATTAATAAGAATAGACATGATTCGTCGAAAATAATCTTTTCATTTCAAATCTACAATAAATAAGATGTAACTTACTTGATTCAAATCTTATTTCTTGATCGATTCCTCGAAGAACAGATCCTAATTGAAAACCAGGGTTTCTCAAAAAGACTCCTTCAAAAACACAAAAATCTATGAGAAAGATGTTGCTTCTATATAAATGTGAACGAATCTTAATTAGATCGACTTACCTGGATCAAAGATCTTATTTTCCTTCATATTTCCCTCTCAAGCGCTCTCAAAACCCTAACAGACACTCTCTGGTTGAAAAGAAAGGAAGAACTTATAGGAAATACGAACCCTAAAATTCTATTATAATAAACATTTTGGGCAGGAAAGCTACCACCTATGCCGGCGGTCTTTCCTTCAACACCAATGACCTTTATGCTGGCTTTCACCAATCTTCACAAAAAGTCCAAGAGCTTTACGCCGGCGGCTTTCACATATAGCCCAGTGGCCTAGAGACCAATTTTCCTTTGTCAAAAGCTATTCTTCAAATATCTCTAGATCATAGATAAAACCATCAACTTAATAATAAGGTAGACCATAAAACCCTCCTATTTTTCAACATATGACAACTTTTGGCCTTTATCATAATTTATTAAAGATTTATTATCTTTAAGGATTTGTTGACCATCATCAATGTGAGAGATGATTATTATAATCTCATTTATTAGGAATGACCAAAATTTCCCTCTCCTTAATTAACAAATGACATTCCTTTACCCTTCTTTATAAAATTTTTCTGTATATTACAGATAGTGCTCCCAAAGTCTCAAAGCAGAGACAACTTCGGTTAACTCCAATTCATGCGCAGGGTAGTTATGCTCATGTGGTCTCAATTGTTGGAAATCATAAACAATGACTTTTCCTTCCTACATATGTACACATCCAAGGCCATTCCTTAAAGTGTCATTATGCACCCTATAAGATTCCTCCGGGTCTAACAAAACCAAGATTGGTGTCGATACTCGCCGTTGTTTTAATTCTTGGAAGTTTTACTCCTGCTTCTGTCCATACAATTTCTCGTTCTTCTGCGTTAACTGGGTCTGAGGCTTAGCTATATTCGAAAGAAAAATTCTTTACACTCTCGTGACAATAGCCAGCTAATCCCAAAAGATTCTTACTCTGGTTACTATTTGTGGATGTTTCCAATCCACATCAACTGTGATCTTCTCAGGTTGACCAAGATACCTTTTCTCAACACAACATGCCCTAGAAAGATATCCAATCTAGCCAAAAGTCGTACTTAGATAGTTTGGTGTACCACTCATCTTCACTTAGAGCTTGCAGCACCATCCTAAGATGCTCCTCATGTTGCTTCTCACTCTTTAAGTAGATCGTTAAGTCATCGATCAAGAGTATTACATATTTATCCAAAGGTGGCTTATAAACTTTCTTCATAAGATCCATGAATACCGCTAGTGCATTAATCAAATCAAAAGACATCACCAAAAATTCATAGTGCCTATACCTGGTACAAAAAGCTACCATTGGCACATTTCTTGGTCTTATCCTTAATTGGTGATTTTTAGAGCATAAGTCCTTGCGTGAAAACACACGTGCTCCCTATAACTGATCAAATATTCATCAATCCTAGGAAAAAGGTACCTATTCTTGAATGTAACTCGTTGAGTTTACAATAATCAATACATAGCCTCAAGGATTCATCTTTCGCCTTCATAGGCAAAACAAGTGTGCCCCATGGCGACACACTAGGCCTTATAAACTTCTGATCCAATCATTCTTGTAATTTAACTTTGAACTCTTTCGGCTTCACTGGCGCCATCTGATAAAGTGCCTTTGCTATCAAATATGTATGCGAGGCCCAATCAACTTCCAAAATCGATCTCTATCTTCGAGGATAATCTAGGTAATATATTGCAAGTACATCTGAATACTCATCCACCACAAGTATATCTTTTATTTTCCCATGATTCTTCCTTATCAAAAGTATCCTCAATGGGCATTATGTCTTCATCCTTCATCCTTATTTCATAAGAATTTAATCCATTCTCTCTGGAGATTGCAGTTTCTCCAATAACTTCACCTTTTTCCCATATTGCTCACTAAGACTTACTATTTTCTTTCAACGATCCACAATCGCTTAAACTGTGGTTATCCAACTCATACTAGGAATGACTTCGTACTTACTCATTTCTAATACTGTCAGCTCACCTGTTTAAAGGGGTATCCTTGTATTTCCAGTAGATAATCTTTTGATGTCTCCTGAGTCGACACAACACTTCCTGTGGGTGTCTTGATTTGTAGACTAGAGGTGGCGATGACTATTGGTAATGCGAGCTACCTTGCCAGACTAGTGGTGAGGAACGAGTATGTTGCACCAATATAGAACAACACATAGGCCTCACATCTATTTACCATTATACACCGGGTGACTAAACCGGCATCGTACTCTCCACCTTGATCCAAGGCTACCTATTCCATCTCATCATCATTTAATTCCTCTACCATCCACTATTCTTCGAAATTGTAGAGTCTCATCGCGTGCCTGACTGACGCGACACAACTCCTACTCTTACCCTCGCCCTTTTGCTGGTCGAGCTTTACACTCTCACTTTCTTGGAATCCACAGTAAGACTAACATCTCTTGTCTTTGGATTTTTTAACTTGCAATATCAAATGGTCCTTTCTCAAAATCTTTCCTTGCCGTCGTTTGAGATTTCCTTTTCTTGCTCCTTCAATTATCCAAGTCCTTTTTCTACAATCTCTGGATTAACTTTCATTTCGAGTTCTTCCAACTTAATTCTCAAATCTTTATCTAGAACTCCAAAGAACTCTTTGTCTTTTCAGTTCTCCACTATCTCTGAAAGGTTCGGATGTATATTGTAAAAGGTGAGTGGACTCAGTTTCACATTACTCAACATTTTACCTCTTTGCTTTACGTGGACAAGTTCCACACTATATCTTACCCTCCAACTAGAAGGGAAATAGTTTTCCAGAAATTTCTGACAAAAGCTTCTCAAGTGATCGAGGGCATTGGCTCCTTCTCCTTGATTTCCACTATATTCTAGCATGGCATCTGTGCATGTACATCCCATAATTTACTAAAGGTAGGGTAGAACCTCTTAAGCCACAAAAGGTTTCTCAATCTAAGCAACCAATTCTGTTCATCAGGTTTACCAAGGGCTCTACCAAAACACCGGTTACTCTCTGTGAAGTCTGGTAAAAAGCTTTGATAGGTTCTTTGGTAAGGTAGCTGTCGTGGTGATGTGGGATCCCACACACTTTGGCTTTTATTTTAGGTTTTGCTTTTAGTTTGAGTTTTGGATGAATGTTTAGAAGATTAGCTACTTGTTCAAATATATCTATAATGTCCATCTAATGGTTCTGGGGTGCTATCCTTGGTTATGCTGGGGTAATGTAGGTTGGTTATTTTCTTTTACCGAGGAATTCCTTTGTTTATAATTTTGATTCCTTAGGAATCACCCGTTTGTACATTACTATGTAAGCTTTAGGGTTTTCTTTTAAGTTATCCTTCAAACACTTAATTGTAATTCGTGGAAATCGAGTAACCAATTGAAATTTCAACAAGTCATAATAATTTCAAATCATGCAATCCAAGTCAAGAAAATTTGGTAATATTAAATGGTAGAATATGAACAATAACTCAATTTAATTATGAAATCAAGCAAAATAAATTAAACATAATGATGAAATGGGTGTAATGATGTGCATGTATCTCGTTATTAATTATGGTTTCCTAAGAGCATATTACGTATAATGTCCCTTATTAGCTACATGCTTGATTACGTTGTTAGTTAAGAAAATGAAACTTCCTTCCTTTAATAAGTACATGTTAAATTTTATTAGATCATACCGAGGTCATACATTCGGTCGAGTCTTTTACATTATACTTACAAAACATGAAAACCATGCTACTCGACCGATTTAGACCTATCAGAATTACAATCTCTTGCTAAGCCGAGAAGGAAAAACACAAGACAAGAAACTAAATACATAACACACTAGAACTTCCTAAAGATATCTGTAATGCCCTAAAATAAGGCATTATAACCCGCCACGTATCCTCTCTTATATAAGACACATAACAGGCTCTAATATCCACAAAAATATCAAATATCACCTGTAAACACACATAGGATATCTCATAGATTACAAAACCTATTAAAAATAAAAACTCATACTTCATAAAACATAAACTCCTTACTCAAGCATAAAATCCAAGTTGACTTCATAGTCAACAAATTCAACAGAAACCAAATACTGTTTACATTAAAATCTTTCCATGTAAAACCAATAAAAACATCCAACTAAAATCCAAATGATCAAAACATGCCTTTTCTAAAAAAAAAAATTGATATATATAAAGCCTAACTCTCGGCTGGTAGTCAGGTCTACTATCGCCATCTCCGCTATCAAAGAATAAGCCATATCCGGAAAGATCATACAATATATCTTCTTCACCTGTACCTGAAATTTAAAAGAAAGAGCGGCAATGCCCAGTACGATAACTCCAATCCAAAAACAAATGCATATGCACATACAATAAATAGGTAATTCATGCAACTTAAACTAATGCAAACAGTCATATTATTATCTTTCTTAAGCCAACAAAACAATACAATCCAGTATTAGGTATACTCTAATCCTAAAGTCGAAGTTACTCAGACCCCATTGAAAATCATACAACTCTTTGAAAATAATAATCATATACATATATGGATGAGTGGGTACTCCCCAAACACCCCAAATCCAGAATACCTAATTCTACCAGAATCATATCAAGGCACGAGTCTACTAGGGACAACCTCACACCAAGATCATCAGAGTGCCTCACCAGTATCACTGTCTGCCAGGTCTTTACTGGTTAAAGCCAAGCACAATCAACCATACAACTATTAACCCAAATAACGATTAGGTTTATTAAAAAATTCTATTCCTGCAAGCATTCAATCAATACTAAACTTACAGGCAAAAACAACAAGCAAGGATTGGTCGTACCTTTCACAGTTTCATGAACTCCAATATGAATCTCCTAAAAATCCTTTATCGACAACACTCAACCACAACCAAATCTCCCGATCTCTACAATACTTCAATCAATATATTAAAAACAAACAACACCCAAATCTCCAAATTCTTGTCAATAACATCTATATATATATATATATATATATAACAAATAAGAACACATATATGCAATTCCTAATGTACTATAACTCCAAAATCTAACCTGACAAAGAAAATCACCAAGTTGCTGTTAGTGATTGTGTCTAGGCCAATTACTAGATATTGTCATTTGATATTATATAATTGATATTATATATATATATATCAATTGAACAGAGGCATTTCTTTTGTATTGTTTGCATATTTATTTTGTAATAGAAATCCATGAATAATTTATATTCCAAATGTTCTTAGATGCTCATTATTATGGGATATAATAATGAATTAAATCTAGTATGAGTTTTTATTTGGTAAACATGGATTCTTTTGTATGGTGATAAAATGAAACCATAGCACATATTAGATGACTGTGTGCTGAACTGACCCACTATGAGATCACTACATGAAATATTGTCATAAGTGATTTTCATAATAATTATGTCAACGTATCCTTAGACCTGAAATCACCATAGGTTCCATCATGAGAAGTTATGTTTCAACTCAATCAAACATTATCTTTAACCGAATAATTATAAAGGTTAAGTTTGGGCATAATATATATCATATAGAGGAAGTTGAGTGATAAGATGGGATTTATCCCTCTCATTATGAGAGAGATATCTTTGGGCCCCTCGATAAGTGAGACTGAGAAATGCATGGCCATGCTCAAATGAATTGATAGTGTGATCAATTTCATTTGTATTATTAAATCACTTGGAAATCGAGAAATGATAAGATTGAACAATATAAGAATGACACTTTCCATGTCTTATGTTCAATCTAGATATCATGTGACAAAAAGGATAATGACATAAATTATAGATCATACAAAAATCGGATTACTGATATTCACCTAATTTGGGTAGACAATAATGTCTTGCTAGAGACCAATAATGTCCCGTAGGTCTAAAAGGTGTTTAGGACCTACTGCCAACATTAGTGTACCTACAGGGTCACACACAAAAGAACGAATGAAATATATTATGGGTTTATATTTAAACCTATAGGAATTATTATATTTATTATTTTTAAATAGTTTAAGAATAATAAATGATTATGACAAATAATTAATATTTAATGAAATAATGTATTTTATTAAATATCTTATCATATTTATTTTCTAAGGTTTCCTTTAGGGTTTCCTACATGTTTATATATATAGATCTATAGACAGCTTTTTAGGTTAGACTCTTTGACGTCACATTAGACGGCAGAGAAATTCTGCAAACCTAAAAGAGAAAAAAATAATAATTCTGACACAAATTGGATTTGTGTTCTTGAGTGCTAGCACACAATCGTTCGCGTGTGGATACCGTAGAGGGGATTACAAGATTGCAGTTCCTACAAATCCGATCTGCTGATCGTTTTGAAAGCGTCAATATAAGATATATTCAAAAAACCTCTTTTTGTTCAGATCTAATCAAGAAACATGGATACTGGTATAGGGTTTTCGTTTTTTCGCTGTGTTTTAATAAAATTTTCGAAATTTTGTATCAATAAAACCCTACGGTGGTATCAAAGCCGCTTGTGTTCTTGATTAGATTGAAATTTAGTTTATGATTTGCATGTGATGCCATGAAATTCGAATTTTGATATTCGTTTTTATCAATTTGATTTCACGAAGAACTAAATTAATACAAATATGAGATTTCTAATTTCAATATAAGTGCATCTAGAATCGGGTATGATTTTCAATATAAGATTGAGCATGGATGACTAAAAATTCCACGCACTGTGCTCCTCAAAATTTTCTGATCTAATGTAACAAATTTCAAAAAACAACTTTTGATTCAGATCTATTTGCTGTGTTTAATTTGACTCGGAATCGGAATCAGATTTGACGTGTAACATGTTGTTCTGAATTGGATTTGTTTTTATTCACAGAAGCTTAATATCGAAAGCGCTTCACGAATAAGGCAACTGAATTTTTGCGTTCATCCAATTTGTTTTTGTGGATTAATCTGAATCTGTGCGTGTCGATTTATCCTCTGATATTGCAAACGAGTATTGGATACTCTTTGCGCGTTTGATATCATGAATTAGATGAACAAATCTTCTTATTTTTTTATGCCTATTTCATGAATTATTTTTGTTTGCATGTCAGATTTGCAAATTAGATTCGCGTCCGTTTATATTTAATAAAAAAAAATCTGAAGCACAAGTCGAATGAATTGGATGTATAGCCTGAAACGCTAAAATGGATACTATTTGCATTTGATATTCAATTGCGGTAAATTTAAGGTCTGTTCGCACATGTTCTATTTGTAAGCTTCTGTGAATAAAAAAATCTATTTTGTGAAAATAGAATATGATATTCACATAATTTACAAAAAAAAAAATTGTTCAATCGTTGAATAGTTTATGAGTTTTAAGAAAGGATTTTTATGAATGTTTTAGAAATAATTTTTAAGAGTTTTGAAAAGGGAATTTTAATTTTTCAAAAGGTTTTCCCTTACCTAGATTCAAGGGGGCATATTGCCCCCTTGACCCCTGCAAGGTGTATAATAACATTCCATAATAAAATAATAGATAACATAATATGTACTTATGAAATGTTGTGTATTGTGTATGACTATTATATGTGCTTATGTTATGTATATGGTGCATAGCATGGCCCTAAGACCTATGTGATTGGCAGGTTCTATTCCTTTATTTTTATGGGTTGTATTTCATAAATACGGCCTGCGTGTTTTTGTTTTATTGTAAATAGTTGTAGGACTTTTTGTATCTTTTTCATTATTGTAATAAAATACATGAAGATGTAATGAAGACCTTCCTTAATCCATGATGATGGAGAAGCAAGGATCAAGATGAAGATACAAGAAAGTTTTCAACTCATGACCATAAAAGATGGTTTTCACCTTAGGATTGGACCATTGATCTTCATATTGGCTTATGAAGATCAATATAGATTAAAGGGCCATGCTATGACACATTTTCTTTTATATAAGCATGATGTATCATGTGAGATGATATTTGTATATGTATGTGATACTATATTTACCACTTTGTATGTTTAATATCCATCATACATGATGATAAAATGGAATATTAAATAATTAAAATCCCTCAATAATTTTAAGTTGAATGCCACCCATAACTAAACACCTGTCAAGACTTCGATCACCATAATGTAGGTCTGCCAAAGTAGAGTGCATTAGGTTATCATAGTAAGGCAGGATGAGTAATAGTGCTACTCATAAGTTTAATATGGTTAGACTTAATTAGGCTATCAAAATGGTTTTGGGCCTAAGGCATTAGATGGAATTTAAATATGCAGTGACATGATGTCAAAAATTCCATAAACAATCTAAGAATTACATGTGATGTAATTGGTAAAGAGTTACCTAAACAACTTAATTTTAAGTGTCATGCCAAAGCTGACTTAGAGTTAAGTGAAATATGGATCTTAGCCCACTAAAATGCAATAATTAAATATGAAGTACATTAATAAAGAGGGTTATTAATTTTAGTGGGAGTTTTAATTTTATGCCTCAATTATATGTATTAAACTTTGCATATCTAATTGTAGATCAATGGCTACAAACAACACATCAAATATCATTGCGATCTGTTCTTGAGAAGGACAAGCTGGTTGGAACCAATTTTCTTGATTGGTTCAGAAACTTGAGAATTGTTCTCAAGCACGAAAAGAAACTTTATGTCCTTGATGAGCCCATTCCTGAGGAACCTCCCGCTAATGCTCCAAGAGCTGAAAAGGATGCTTATAGGAAGCATTCTGATCACTCTTTGGAAGTAGGATGCTTAATGCTTGCAACCATGAGTCCAGAACTTCAGAAGGGTCTGGAAAACATGGAGGCTTATGAGATGATCCTCCATCTTAAGGAAATGTTCCAGCAGCAAGCTAGGCATGAGAGGTATGAGACTACCCAAGCCTTACATTCTTGTAAGATGGTGGAGGGAGGTTCAGTGAGTGCCCATGTCCTAAAGATGAAAGGCTATATTGATCATCTTGATAGGCTTGGTTTTCCAATAAGTCAGGAATTTGCTACTGATTTGATCCTAAATTCACTGACAGATAGTTATGACCAGTTTGTCATGAACTATACAATGAATAATATGGACAAAACAATCTCTGAATTGCATTCGATGCTCAAGACTGCTGAGGTCAATATCAAAAAGAAGAAACCCAGCAATGTCTTGATGGTTCAGAAAGGAAAAGGCATGAAGAAGAAAGGTAAAGGCAATGCTAAGGCTAAGAAAAGTTCAAAGCCTAAGCCCAAGCCTAAACCAAAGGCAAAGCCTCCTAAGGAAGGAGTTTGCTTTCACTGCAATGAACCAGGTCATTGGAAGAGAAACTGCAAACTCTATTTGGAAGATTTAAAGAAGAAGAAGAGTAGTGAGACTACTGCTTCAGGTATTTATGTTATAGAAATAAATTTATCTACTTCTACTTCTTGGGTATTAGATACCGGATGTGGATCTCACATTTGTACAAATGTGCAGGGTCTCAGTAGGAGTAGAGATCTGAAGAAGGGCGAAGTCGACCTACGAGTTGGAAATGGAGCAAAAGTTGCTGCTCTAACTTGGGACTTATGAATTGATTTTGCCCAGTGGGCTTTTGTTAGTGTTGAACAATTGCTTTTATGTTCCTACTTTGAGTAGGAATATTATTTCTGTTTCTTGTTTAGACAATGAAGGTTTCTCTTTTATTATTAAGAATAATAAATGTTCTATTTATAATAAAGACATGTTTTATGCAAATGCTGATTTACATGACTCTTATGTTCTGAATCTGAAACCTGATAACAAAACTATCTATAACATAAATACTAAGAAACTTAAATCCAATGATTTAAATATGACCTACCTATGGCATTGTCGTCTTGGTCATATAAACGAGAAACGCATATCAAAACTCCATAAAGATGGAATTTTAGATTCATTTGATTTTGAATCATTTGAAATATGCAAATCTTGTTTATTAGGCAAGATGACGAAAGATCCTTTTACTGGACATAGTGAAAGGGCAACTGATTTATTGGGTTGATACATACCGATGTATGTGGTCCATTAAGCGTTGCTGCAAGAGGAGGTTATTTGTATTTCATCACATTTACTGATGATTTCAGTAGATATGGATATGTCTTTTTGATGAGGCATAAGTCTGAATCATTTGAAATGTTTAAAGCTTTTCAGAATGAAGTACAAAATCAGCTTGGTAAGACCATTAAGGTACTTCGATCAGATCGAGGTGGCGAATATCTAAGCCAAGAATTTAATGACCATCTTAGAAATTGTGGAATAGTTTCACAATTAACTCCACCTGGAACACCACAGTGGAATGGTGTATCAGAAAGGAGAAATAGAACCTTACTAGATATGGTTCGATCTATGATGAGTCAAACAGATCTTCCTCCATCCTTTTGGGGCCATGCCCTAGAAACAGCTGCATTCACGTTAAATCGTGTTCCTTCTAAGGTGGTAGAAAAGACACCATATGAGATATGGACTGGAAAAAGGCCTAGTCTGTCTTTCCTCAAGATTTGGGGTTGTGAGGCTTATGTGAGACGTCAAGCCTCAGACAAATTAGGACCTAAATCAGATAAATGCCTTTTTGTGGGATATCCAAAAGAAACCAAAGGATACTACTTTTATAATCCCTCTGAAAACAAAGTGTTTGTTGCTCGGAATGGTATCTTCTTAGAAAAGAGTTTATCTGTGGAAGAACCAGTGAGTAAAGTAAATCTTGAAGAAGTTCAAGATCCACAAAATAGTGTAATACCATCACTGGAAAGTCAACAAGGCACACAGTTACCTGTTGACCCTCCACAAGTAACACAAGACCCACGCAGGTCCGATAGGGTACGACATCAACCTGAGAGATATGGATTTCTCATAACAGATAGTCGTGATGTGTTGCTCATAGATCAAGATGAGCCCACTACCTATCAAGACGCCTTAATGGGTCCAGATTCCGAGAAATGGTTGGATGCCATGAAATCTGAATTGCAATCCATGCACGACAATCAAGTATGGACTTTGATTGATCCACCTGAAGGTACTAAGACCATTGGGTGTAAGTGGGTTTTCAAAAAGAAGACTGATATGGATGGCAAAGTGCATACCTTTAAAGCACGACTAGTGGCAAAGGGCTTTAAGCAAACTCATGGTATAGACTATGATGAAACCTTTTCACCAGTTGCTATGCTCAAATCCATCAGGATTCTCATTGCCACTGCGTATTATGATTACGAGATATGGCAGATGGATGTCAAAACAGCGTTTCTTAATGGAAACCTACTTGAGGATGTGTATATGACACAACCTGAAGGTTTTGTTCATCCTGAAAATTCTGGAAAGGTTTGCAAGCTTCAAAGATCCATTTATGGATTGAAGCAAGCATCTCGGAGTTGGAATCTTCGTTTTGATGAAGCAGTCAAAGAGTTTGGATTCATTAAAAACGAAGATGAACCTTGTGTTTACAAGAAAATTAGTGGGAGTACAATTGTCTTTCTAGTGCTATATGTAGATGACATATTACTCATTGGAAACGACATTCCTACCTTGCAGAAGGTCAAGTCTTGGTTAGGAAAGTGTTTCTCAATGAAAGACTTAGGTGAGGCTGCCTATATTTTAGGCATTAAGATCTATAGGGATAGATCTAGAAAAATCATTGGCCTAAGTCAGAGTGCATATATAGACAAAGTACTGAATAGGTTCAGTATGCAAGATTCAAAAAGAGGATTCTTGCCAATGTCGCATGGTATAAATCTCAGCAAGACTCAATGTCCTATGACAAAAGATGAGCGAGATCGCATGAGTAAGATTTCTTATGCTTCAGCTATTGGATCAATCATGTATGCCATGTTGTGCACTCGACCAGATGTGTCATATGCATTGAGCATAACCAGTAGATACCAATCAGATCCCGGAACCTCACTGGACAGCAGTCAAGAATATTCTTAAGTACTTAAGAAGAACTAAAGATGTATTCTTGATATATGAAGGATTGGAAGACGAGCTAGTTCTAAATGGTTACATGGATGCAAGTTTCCAATCTGACAAGGATGATTTAGATCGCAATCTGGATATATATTTTCCTTGAATGGAGGTGCAGTAAGCTGGAAGAGTTCAAAGCAAAGCACTGTAGCAGATTCTACAACAGAAGCTGAATATATAGCAGCATCAGATGCAGCTAAGGAAGCAGTTTGGATAAAAAAGTTCATCACAGAACTAGGTGTTGTTCCTAGCATTGTGAATCTAGTAGACCTTTATTGTGACAATAATGGTGCTATTGCGCAAGCTAAGGAACCCAGATCACATCAACGATCAAAACACATACTCAGACGATATCATCTCATACGAGAGATCATCGAGAGAGGAGATGTGAAAGTATACAAAGTTTCAATTGATGACAATGTTGCTGATCCACTTACCAAGCCTCTTGCGCAGGCAAAGCATGATCATCATACTAGGTCAATGGGTATTAGATACATGTATAATTTAGCCTAGTGCAAGTGGGAGATTGTTAGTGATTATGTCCTAGGCCAATTACTAGATATTGTCATTTGATATTTATATATATATATATGAATGAACAGAGGCATTTCTTTTGTATTGTTTGCATATTTATTTTGTAATAGAAATCCATGAATAATTTATTATTCTAAATGTTCCTAGATGCTCATTATTATGGGAATAATAATGAATTAAATCTAGTATGAGTTTTTATTTGGTAAACATGAGATATCTATTTGTATAGTGATACAAATGAAACTTGTAAGCCTTGGAAAATTTCAGTAAATAATTCTAAAGATGAACTTTGAAAATATAACCCTGAAAGTCACTCCGAATTAAAACCAAACTTCGATAAGTCCCAAACTCCGAAAGAATCCCAGAATTTCTGAATCGTGAGAAAAATAAGAAATCTCATAAATAAAATAGCAACTCAATATACTTTCAGTCTAAAACCTCTACATACGACAAATTTTCTATTTAACTCCAACTTATAAAATCAGGTAAAATAGAGCCCTAAAGCAAATTGTTAAGAAGTAAATAGTGATTAACCTTCGGAAATAAAACTCAATCCAAAGAATTCCAAGAACGTTGTGAGGTATTAAATACTTATGAAAATCGACCTTAAAATAAATCTTACCAATCAGATATGTCATAAAAGTATAAAATATCAGTTTCCGAATTGGCAAAGGTGTAAACTGGAAAGTCAATCGGGAAACCTAAGTCCCTGAAACTCCCAAGAAACTCCGTAGTCTAGATCCGGCAATTCCATGTTCCTAAACCAACAAGTCGGGATAAGAGGAAAAGGTGTAAGTAGTCCTTATTAAGCCCGGGATGCTCTAAAGGATGAGATCAACGAGTTTTCGACCTATTCTAATCCGATCAGGTACCGACTTCGCAAAGCGCACCCTAGGATTTGAAATGTTAAAAATATGTTATTAATGCCGTTACACTCATATTTCTATAAGGATCTCTAAATTATTAGTTTTACAAATTTTTAAATAGCTAAATTACCTGATTTTACAAATTTAATTGTATTTCATTGCCACCGATAATTAGTGAGTCTTCTAGTACGAATTACTATTATTCACTACCCAAATTTTATTTTATTCTTGTAAAGTATACCCTAGTTTTCCTAGTGATCGGATAAACTTCGAAAACCGGAGAACGAAACCCTAATCCAGTTTAGTTTAAGTCTGGTGAGAGAAGCCTAAACACTCTAAATCCGGCTTTCCTTCGGTTTCATAACAAAAGAAGTTTTATAAAGTTAATGAATATGAATTATTGTTCTAAAGTATATTTTAAACCGCTAAAAGTTTCAAATTCGGGAATTTTTCAATTCCGGGCCTTCCCGAGCTCAATTACGGAAAAGCATGCCCCGGGACCACGAACTCAGAAAAATATTCCGGAATATTCATTAGAACCATAATTTTATAAGGATTCCAAAAATATCAATTTTATAATTTTTGTCGGGCTATAAAAATTACAGTTATAGCCTTTTTCCCGTGTTTTCGTTACAACCGGTAAAGTAGATGTCTTATCTACTATTCACAAGTACAATCTATACTACACACTACCCATACCCTATTCTTACATCCTTACAACTACTCATTACAATTTTCTTTTCCAAGAAATTTTTGTTTCCTAATTAATTAATACAATTATTACACTTATTTACACAAAATCCAATTTTTATCAAATTTCAAATCCTCCCTCTCTCTCCCACCCCCTTGGCCGGCGCCCCTCTCCCCATTTCCCCCTCATTTTTGTTTTATTTACTTATTTTATTCAATCAAAACCCTAATCCACCTATTATATAAGCTTATGTTCTCTCTCTCCTCTCATTTTCACTCTTCCAAAATTTTTACAAAGGTTAAACTCTCTCCCTTTCCTCCCTACATTGCCGTGACACACACACACATGCACTTCTCCACAAGCTTGTTTCATCTTCTTTTCTTCTTTAAATCATCCATTAGATGATGATTCCAAGCCTTGTTAGTCCCAAATCTTGTAATGGCAAGACCATTCTTGAGTGTTTTCCACCTTTAATCCCAATGAGCATGTGCAAGGGACATGAAAACACTAATACAAGAATCTCAAGCCATCACAAGAAGTGGATCTAGTGTTTAAGAGAATTTTTGTTGAGATAATGTTATGTTCATGCATGTAAAGTAGGGATCTTGCATGGAAAGTTAGGTTCATGCCATGAGACTCATGATTCATGCACTATATATGGTAGATCTAGTGTTTAGATATTTATATCTTCATCTACATTTATGTCCATATGTTTATTTTTTATTTTCATGCATTGATGATCATAAAAATGAAGCCTTATTTATGTATAGATAGGATAGATGATAGATCTACATGTATAGAAGACAAGAAACTTGAAAAAGAAATTATTTTGTTAAAAATGCTTAGTTGAAAGTTCGGATGATTTTGAAACCCTATTTTAAAAACCACCAAAACCGCTTTAAAACTCATATTTTTCATAAAAAAATGGAAGGTATATGTAATAGATGCCCTTAAGAAATGATTTTCATAAGCTTAGATGAGTTTAGGCATGAGAAAAATGTAAAACAAGTAGTGAAGTTAGAATGAAAAATATTGATATAGTGATTAATAGTCAAATTCGTATTTTAAGATGATGCCTACATAAACACTTAGTATTCAAGCTTAGATGGCATGTTTTATGAATCAAATGGAGTCCTTAGACAATAGATATAATGAAGCTTCAATTTTTTATGCATTAAACAAGTTTTCTCATAAAGAAAATGCAAGAAAAGGAAATTTTCGAAATTCGGATTTTCGTGAAAAGCTTGTTTGAAAACATATTTGCCAAATGAAAAATGTGAATTTTTATGCATAAATGAAGTTCATGATTATTATAGATGTTGAGAACTCATTTTTATTTAGATAACAAGTAAATTCCAAGAATAAAATCCTAAAGACCCTAGGAAATATAAAGTTGGAAAGAATAGCTTTTTATAAGTGACAATTATGGAGTTTCTTAATAATTAGGAGTTCATAAGAGTTCATCATAAAAAATCATCAAGACCATGCATATATTGAGCTCATCACATGACATTCATGCTAGGAATCCATTCATATACCATCTATACACGAATCATCAACTAGGAATATTTTTATCAAATGCGAAACAATTTTATGGAATCAGAAAAGTTACAGAACAGATCTGATCCCACTGTTCCATGACCTTAATGTTTTCAAAACTTGAAAATAATATTAGAAATAGATAGATCTTTCGAAGTAGATATAGATCGATATAAGATTTGCGAAATTCAGAGTTAAAACGACCAAGTTATGGCCGTTTTAAGTTGGAACTTCCGCAAATAGCGAGAATTCCGATTTTGTGTAGTTTAGATACATAGTTTGAATTAGTTTAATGATGAGATTCTTATTAGGCTATTCTTATTTGGTAGGTGATCCCGAGCACGAAGATACCCTATCACCTGACTACCGTTATTAAGAGACCGGCGTACCATGGCCGAGTGAGTTCCTCTTCCGATTTCAATTATTGCTTGTGATTGTAATGATAGTCGCACTAGCTACTAGGTAAAGAAAAAGAATGATTATGTATGATGGGGTTAGTTGGGAGTTATGATTGTCTGTTGTTGATATATGAAGTCGAACTTAAAGAATATCAAAGCTAGGTGATAAGTTATTGCTTGTGTAGAGATGAATTAGAATTGATTGTCTGCGAATATTGCTTGGCCACCTAAAAGAAATTGATTAATTGATTATTGGACCTCAAATACAACTGAACTCATGCATATCACGATGGGGATGGAGCATTAGCATTGTTGGTTTTTTGTGATCCATAAAACGAATATATGTTGGTTAATCGTGATCCATAAAACGAATATATGTTGGTTAATCATGATCCATAAAACGAATATATGTTGGTTAATCGTGACCCATAAAACGAATTGTTGTTCAGTTGACTGTGAGCTTAAACGGTGTCGTACCGTAGGATTCGTAAATATGCAAACCCGGGATGGAGGGCGCAAGTCCATCCACATATGATTTCCGGCTGGTCATATGTTTGTTGAACTCACTCGTTTGATGCGTGTCACTTGGTTGATTAATTACTTGCTTGAATGTTTTGTATTAATTGTGATTCTGGAAGTTTTCACTCACTAAGCTAGTGTAGCTTATATTCCAATAGTTTTCTGTTGCAGTATGAATACCTTTGGTTACCTCCAAGGACCCGTGGACATCAGGTACAGCTCTTAGAGGTTGAGGAGCTTTTGTTAAGGCCAAGTCCTAAAAGTATAAATGGACTTCTAGTCCTGTTTTCAGGAACCAGTGTCTGAAGGATAATACAAGGAATTTTGTGAGCTTGAGAATTTTTAGTATTGTTATCAGGGGTATGCCCCTTAGTTCATGTAATAGAATAATTCTCTGTAAGACGGTCATGATTTACATTTTTACTGCTATGTATGTCTCCTTAAGCTACTACGAAGCAAAGTATGGTCTATGTATGTTGAGAGTGAGCCTTACACCCGATGTTCAAACTCATGGAAAGACTAAGGTTGTCTTACTTGAGTTTAAATGTTGAGTGTGACGGACTGTCACGTGTAGGGCACACTTTGGGGCGTGACACAACTCATAGGCACATATAGATGACTGTGTGCTGAACTAACCCACTATGAGATCACTACATGGAATATTGTCATATGTGATTTTCATAATAATTATGTCAACGTATCCTTAGACCTGAAATCACCATAGGTTCCAACATGAGAAACGTTATGTTTCAACTCAATCAAACATTATCTTTAACCGGATAATTATAAAGGTTAAGTTTGGGCATAATATATATCATGTAGAGGAAGTTGAGTGATTAAGATAGGATTTGTCCCTCTCGTTATGAGAGAGATATCTTTGGGCCCCTCGATAAGTGAGACTGAGAAATGTATGGCCATGCTCAAATGAATTGATAGTGTGATCAATTTCATTTTTATTATCAAATCACTTGGAAATCGAGAAATGATAAGATTGAACAATATAAGAATGACACTTTCCATGTCTTATGTTCAATCTAGATATCATGTGACAAAAAGGATAATGACATAAATTATAGATCAGACAAAAATTGGATTACTGATATTCACCTAATTTGGGTAGACATAATGTCTTGCTAGAGACCAATAATGTCCTGTAGGTCTAAAAGGTGTTTAGGACCTACTTCCAACATTAGGTGTACCTACAGGGTCACACACAAAAGAACGAATGAAATATATTATGGGTTTGTATTTAAACCTATAGGAATTATTATATTTACTATTCTTAAATAGTTTAAGAATAATAAATGATTATGACAGATAATTAATATTTAATGAAATAATGTATTTTATTAAATGCTAATTAAATATCTTATCATATTTATTTTCTAGGGTTTCCTTTAGGGTTTCCTACATGTCTATATATATAGATCTATAGACAGCCTTTTAGGTTAGACTCTTTGACGTCACATTAGACGGTAGAGAAATTCTGCAAACATAAAAGAGAGAAAAAATAATAATTCTGACACGAATTGGATTCGTGTTCTTGAATGTTATCACACAATCGTTCGCGTGTGGATACCGTAAAGGGGATTACGAGATTGCAGTTCCTACAAATCCGATCTTTTGAAAGCATCAATATAAGGTATATTCAAGAAACCTCTTTTTGTTCAAATCTAATCAAGAAACATGGATACCGGTATCGGGTTTTCGTTTTTCCGCTGTGTTTTAATAAAATTTTCGAAATTTTGTATCAATAAAACCCTATAGTTGCACCATCAAACCCGACCAATCTTCCACAACAATCTATAGAACTTGATAATCCTTCAAAACCCTAATATTATATGACAACAAGAACACATAATGATCATCTAATCACACATTATTCAACTCCATAAAAAAAAAAGACGAAACTTACTGATTTAGATCACTAAAATCCAACTCACATCCACAAATTTGAATCCCAACAAAATCTAGGGTTTCCTTCATGCAAACAAATCACAAAATCCTTAGAATTTTGCATGAAATTCGTATAAATCTGATATGAGAACATTATACTTACTTGTTTTAATCACAACACTCACTTCCTATCCAATCGAGGCAGATCAAATCCAAGATCTAAATCCTTGCCACGTTTTTCCTTCAAGAACACAACAAAACCTAAGCAAACTCATACAAATTCATATTTAATCCATGAGAAAATGTTAAAATTACTTACTTTGGATCAAAAACACCCTCCGGATGATTCTCCAAGTCTAGATCTCCAAGAATACTCCAAAACTCTCTTATACGAAGGAGAAAATGATAAAAGAAAAATTTGTCGAAACTGAATTTCGCGTCTTGTATTTATATAAATTTGGTCATATACCGGCCCTATGCTGGCAATGTACGTATAGATCTTGCTAGCGTATACCCTATGCTGGCAAAATTTACACTAGTGCTAGCAGCGTTCATCGAGGCTTTGAATTCTAGAACTTCGATCCCACTACATACGCCGGCAAATTCATGCCTTACGTCGGCGGTGTTCCCTGCTGGTGTTGAGAGAAACCCTAGTGTACATCGGCGGCATTCCACCAAGCGTTAAGAAAAATGCTACTGTTCCCATCCTACACCGTCTCTACATCGGCGGCGTAGATTCTTTAAGAGGCTGCATACAATCTGTCAAAAATTGCAAAAATCTGAACTTCAACATTTGTTCTACAACCAAACTTAAACCTTTACAATTTACTTGTTTTAACCTTAAACTCACCCTATATCATCTCATGATTCATAATTCATTATATTTTTCACCTATATTTTTGTATATTACAATATCACTAGGGCAACTCGGCATCCCTCATTGCCTATTACAAAATTTTTTGTTGGACTTTTGTGGGTCATGCTCGTCGAAACTATTTTCTTCATTCTTGAGAGTCTCTTGGGGTAGCGGTCGGAAGACGATCTCTACTAGAAGAACTACTATCATCCCTCCTAACAAGTAGGCTCAAATATTTTCTCACTATTATCCTTTTCTTCTTAGGTGGCCAAGTTTGCTCCTCTTGCTCAGGCTCCTCCACTTCTTCCTCTCCTTCTTCTTCTTCTTCTCCTTCTTCTTCTTCTTCTTCTTCTTCTTCTTCTTCTTCTTCTTCTTCGACCCTATCTTGCATCTCTCTATCCTCTTCTCTTATCATTTCCTCTCTAGTTTCCTCTAAATTCCTCCCATCATTCTCTTGGGCTTCCCTCATCATAACATCTTCAGAATTTTCATTCTCTACAGGAGCAACGGTTATTTCACTTGTCACTCTCGCGCCTTCTCCAAGTACATATATGTCCCTCCACAGACTAGGATCATATTCGGGTACTACCCTATAGTTATCCGGGATTTGCAAATCTTGATCAAAATCCTGATTTGATGGGTTTGGGGCGTTGCTTGGATCTTGCTCAATTCTAGCCAGTTGAGGTGTCCTATTCTCTTCCTCATCTACCCAGCTTAGATCTTCCTCGGGGTCCTCTTCCTCCTCATTTTCATCCTCATCATGGTTTTACCTCTACTGGGGCATTCCCAAATTTTATGCCTACTTCACTAGGGGGTAGAGCCTGAATTTCTGTAGGCATCGGAAAAATGTCCAGATATATTCCTTGCCAATAGAAATGGTTGTTCATGTCAGCCTCAAGCCATTCTCTATGGGTCATCAAGTCATCATGGGCATACACATATAAAGGTCCAATGCTTCTCCACACTCGAAAGTCAGAGTAGGGTGGATTATCTTCCTTCTTCAAAATAAATGTAGCCTCTCTCAACATTGGTTCATTCCTGTAATCTACCATGATTCTCTCTACAACATAGAATATTTCCAACATTGACCATCTTTTCCTCCTGATTGGATCATATCTAATCTGATCAATTGCTCTTTCCCACCGGGTATACTTAAGGACTCTTTTCCAGATCACATACATTTCCCTAAGATTCCTAGGTCTATTGGTTAAAGCAAAATCCTTACATAGAGTTCTTGTCATGTCCCAAAGGGTATCCTAAACGTAACAGTCCACCTTATGCTAAACTAGACTTAAGAATCACTACCACAGTCATTCAGAAGTCTTATGTTAGTATGCAAGGCGTTCCCTTACGATAATAAAATATACAAACATTTGGAGACAGATAATTCAATTTGATAGGATAAACATAAAAATATCAACCTCAAATATCTCAGGATCAATTACAAAGCATTAAGGGGCATTCCCCTACTACACATAAGTTTAGGTATTATGCTTTTTGGTAACAATTGATCTTTCTAGGTTTACTACTAAATTATACAAACCAATCGTAAACTTCTAAGGAGATAATTCCTAGTTTCTCGTTGCCTAATTTGACCAGGTCCGGGGATGCAGCCATAAGTACGGGAACTGCATTAGAATGAAACTGTGTGCATGCAAGCTACTCTAGCTGCAAGGCCCTAGATTTTTCAATAATATAAGCAAACCCTAAGAAAGAAGTCAAACCGGACCCTAAAGTTAACCTAGTTTTATGTTTAGTCTAGTGAATCTAGATCTAACAATCCTGTGTTCTTAAACCGTAGACAACGAAATTAAAATAATTGTGGAATATGGTTCGTAATTATATAGGAAAGCTTAAAAATATCAGATTCATAACTTTCTAGTGTCTTTGGGATCCGAACGAGATTAGTTTTCAAAAACCGTACCCTAGTGCACTGGATAGTGAAAATATTCCGACAACACCAATAGATTCTTAAAAATATAAGGATTTCAAATATATCAGTTTTAGAATTTTTCAGTAACTAAAAATATCATATATACATTTATGCATATTTTTTTTACTACCGGTATTTTAATTGTCTAATCTACTATTCATAGTAATTTTCTATTATTCATTACTATTCATCTATCTCTACTTTTTCTTACACTCTATTCTTACACACTACCATACGTATACCTTACAATTTACCTTTCTCATACAACTTTAATCACATCATACTTTACACACTCTTCTTTTTATTACAAAACAACAAAATAAATCAATTTCCCCTCCTTTACAAGGCAAACCGCAAAACACCCCACCCCCCCCCCCCCCCCCCCCCCCCCCCCCCCCAATCTCAATTTAATTTCTTTCTGATTTATTTCATTACATCTAATTTCCACTCAAAAACTCTATAAATACCCTTTTCCTTCTTCATTCTTTCACACAACTCATTTTCTACTAAAAATCTATCAAAATGACTCCATAAAATCCCTCTCCTAAAATCTCTCTCAAGTTCTCTTTGTTCTCCATAAAACCAATTTCCACATATTACTACAAACCATTCCATTCCTCTTCAACAAACACATAAACCTTAGGTAAAAATTTATCTTATTCACTCATCATGCTCATTTAACTTAACATGAGCTTAGTATATGTTTCTTAAAGAAGCAACAATATGTTCATGTTTTGTTTTTGTTCATGTCTTTTATTATGTTGTTGTTATTATTTGTTCTAATCTAACTTTTATATAGTATTATGTATATTATGTTATATTTCTTTAGAGCATATAAGCTCACTTGTTATTTATTTATTTATATACTTTCCAATTTGTTTATTTACTTGTTTTATGTAAATTATTAAGACTAGTCTTTCTAGTCTTAGACTTGTCCATATCAAGTCAAAACAATTTTCTTTCTTTTCTTTTCTTTTGGGACTAGTCTATTCTTAGTCCCGGGATACCTTGATGAAGCTAAGGTTCCTAATACTTTACTTTACTTTTATGCTCTTATTACATTTATCTCATTATGTTGTTTTTATTATGTTTATCATAATTACATATTCTCATTCATGCATGAATATGTTGATATTGTCTCAACTATAATGAAAATGAGTTTTCTTAAGTAATAAAAATAAGAACTCTCTTTAAAAATAAATTTTGTCACATAAGAAATGATTCTTCCATAAAAACTTAAAGTTTTATCTTAACAAATATTTTCTAAAGTTAGATAAGTTTAGCTCAAGTTTTAGTAATAATACTATATGGGATTTATCAATGAATACATAAAATAAAGTTATCATAAACTCTCTTTTCAAACCAATGAAATAAGACAGTTTTTTTGAACTTAATTCTTTGTTTAACCAAAAGTTTTCTTAAACTCATATGTAAAGTTTTCATCGACATACTAAAGTTCATGTAAGTTTTACAAAATTATCAAAAAATAACCTTTCTAAGGATAAGCTTTACTTAGGAAATAAAAATAATAAATAATTTATAAGATCATTGATATTATTCTTGGGATCAAACTTTAGAAAAACTTTAGAACACACAACCAAGAAATATTTAGAAAAACTATATTTTTCAACCACTAGAAATAAAGTTGTAGGAATCATAAAAGACTAAAATTACTTTTTGAAAATTTAATTATTCTTAACATTAAGAAATGGAGTTAAAAGAAGGAAATACTCATTTATAAAATTTTCCCAACAAAACTAAAAAGGAGATTTTCAAGTCTTAGCTTTTCTCACTTTTAAGACACATTGTTTTGCAAAAATATTATTGAGACAACACCACTAAATTACCTTAAAAGATCTATACAAATAACAGAAACTGTATCCAATACTAATAAAGGACACTTAGATACTCATAGGAGTTCAATTATCTAATTAGATGTCATATTAATGAATATAACAGACTTAGTCTAAGATTATCCAACTGAAATCAGTGTCTGTGATTTTAGGAAAACTAGTCTTACATAAATATAAATCCTAAAACTTTACCAAGGGAACATAACCTTTATAAAGTTTAAAACCCCTAAATAAATTAGAACTAGTAAGATTTGAGTTAGATCAATCAAAATCATTATAGAAACAACAATATGATAATGAATATCTATTATCTCATTTCATAGGAAAATAGATCAGTTATTGGACTTCCAATAGCATATTAGAATAATTCAGCTAGGACAATAGGTGAGTGACTTTGACCTTATTACATGATTTGTGCTTGTAGTTTAACTGTACTTATAGTAATATATTCGACTGATATGCATGAGGGATTGGGTATATTGCATGATAATTGATGTATGCTTGATTACCAAATTATCATTATAAGTAATAATTCTATTGTATGATAATTATTGTATGAAGCGCATTGATATGTTTGTGATTTATTTGATCACCTTAACCTTAACTAAAAGCTACTAGTACCATAAATGAAGATGAACATGCATTGCATCATATACATATATTGCATTTTAAAGGAGTGGTGACCCTGCTCGTATTAGCATTTCGGTTCTCTGGTGATGCGCTTAATTTTATAGATGTAAATCTCCTAGTTCTTCCAGGAGCACCTTTGTTCTACTTTGTTCCATAAGAACTAACTAATATTAAAGAAGCACCGCTCGTGGTATCGAAATGAAATGACTAATACTTAATGTATTTCTTTGTTCCAAGGATAAGAGTGAAATGTTATAACATAATTCATGTGAGTTTAAGGTACCCATTCTTCTTAGTTCTCTGATTCTCGTGGGTACGGTATATTGCTCTTCATGGCTTCCTTCCAACTGCGATGAGAGGGCATAAATCTACATCCTATTTGGATTCCGGTAATCCAACTTGTACTTGTACAAAATGATTGATTGTTGCATGGCATACGCTTGTTAATTATACTTGTTTGTTATTACTTGATGTGTGGTTTGGTCAGATTATCTCACTAAGCTCGTGGTTCGCTCACCTCCAACAGTTTTTGTGCAGGTATAATGTTAAATAGGATTGGGCTAGGAAATGTGAGAAGAGAGCTCCTCCACCAAACTCATTTGAAGTTAGAAAGATAGGTAGTAGTGAACTTAGACTGCAAATTAGATAACTTGTATAAATAAGTAAGATCTTACATTTTGTTAGTTGTTACCCAATTTTCATTATTTGATAGGGGATAGTGATTCTCTATGTTCCTGATAGATTATGAAAAACCGGATTCCATAATGAGTCTAAATAAAGGTATTATAACTATGTAATTAAATAAATAAATAAGATAGAGTCTTATAATCTTTGGCTTGCAAGACGGTTCTCATATTACGGGTACAAACGTGGTATGATAACTTTAGGGCAATTTACCAGGTCCCTTTTTTAGGCGTGACATAACGTACTTATATAGTAACTTGCTGATAACAAATTATTTATATTTGATGATGTGTTACATGATATTAGTAGGTAATCTACGTAAAAGTTTTTTCGATATACTTTTGTAAAAATAACCAAACACATGAAAACATATTATTTTCAATGAAAATATTATTTAGCAAAACATTTTTTTCAATAATAAGACATTTTCATCATAGATCGCTAGTGCTACCTAAACATATAATAATAAGATATATATAGTTACTTTTGAAAAACTACCACCCTTCTATTATAAAGGGTAAATATCACATTTGGTACTTAAAGTTTGCCACTTAGTGCAATTAACAGTATAAAATTTGTCTTTTTTTTTTTTTTGTCAATTACAACAGAAGATGAGAGATTTGAATCTTCTTACATGAGAGACTAGGCTAAGCCACAAGATTATTAGCTAACTAGTTTAAAAATATCAATTTACTACTCATGAACATTTGACTTCATTTCATTCAAATGAAGTAGTTAATTACAACAATAAATAAAATTTATGGAGCATAATTAAAAGATTTGACAAAGTTCAAGTAATTTACACTTTTAAATTTAAAATAATTGATTGTATATATCTACAAATTTCATGTATATGTGACATTTACCTATTATATCTAAAGATTTTATTTATATTTACTTATCGTCACGCAGATCAATCTTTGATAGGAGTAAACACGCTGAAACGTTTCCCCAAATCACTCGTCATCAAACCCTTCTATGTATTCTAGTTATCATGAATGCCCAAGGGAGGAAATAGAAAGTTGTTGATGTAGTTATTGAATTTGACTTGTTTTCCCTTTGTACCCTTTCAATTCATGAAAGAATTCCTTTATTCATGAGGACATAGACGGAGACATGGGAGGTTTGCCGACACAATTAATGATGTACTTTTTATTAACAAGATTTGGTTGGTACTGCAATTGTATGCACCACCTGAGCCTCATTGAGTTTACACTTACACTGAGCGTACTCACACACGCACGCACCTTATGATCTTCGATCCCAAAAGTTCATAAATGTGAAATTGAAACTTTTTTTTTTCTAATTGGATTTGCGCGGTTTTAAACAGAAAAAACGACCGGTGTTTGTAAAGTTGGTTGATGTTTTCTTACAAGATGGTCCACACGGAAATTGCCATGACGAGGCGAGAGAGAGAGAGAGAGAGAGACAAGATACTCCAACTAATTCCTAACCAAAAAATGATGTTTGAGGTGACACTACACTAGCCAGTGTCAAAATGTGATGTAACATGCTTCTAGGTAGAAATGCAATTTCTTTTTCCTTTTTCTTTTTAACTTAATCTTTTCAATGTGTTTCATTTACCTCACATGTCGGGCAACTTTATTTTGTGGATGGAATGATGCAAAGTAAAAGTCAAATTATAGTTCACAATAAATTAAATAAATAAATAATTGTTTCATTTGGTTGGGCTAAACATTGAATTTGAATTAGATTTAACCAGTTTTAAAAGAGTCAGGACGAGTTAAGCTTTTGAAGGCTTGGTCTTAGCTCTTTCAATAAATTAACGAGCTTAAACCAAATTAACTATTAACAAGCTAGAAATCGAGCTTGTTAAGGATTCGAGCCCGAGTTTAGCTCATAGGCTCATTTAACTTAACGAGCAAGAACAAACCTAAGATCGAGCTCTAACTTGTTTTGATTAACGAGCCTGAGCTCAATGAGCTAAAGCTCGGCTCATGTAAATAAATAATTATTTTCATAATCATTTTGTAGTATTATATTAATATAAGTATGTGTAATATTATATTAATATATCACTAAAAATAATTAAATACAATACAACAACATTAAAAAAAATTTGTTCATGAGCCTATTCACAAGCCTACAAATGAGTCTGACCAAGAGCCAAAGAAAAGATCAAACTTGACTCATTTATTAAACGTTCTTGAGAGCTCAAGTAGCTCGCTAGTATCTCTACTTGTATATAACCCTAGATTTAATAAGATCGGTACACTTTTATTAATGAGTGAATGTCATATTTGATACATCAATTTTTCTAATTTGTGTAATTAAGTACTTAAAATTTAAAATAATCAAATTACTCTCTAAAATTTGCACTTTTTTGCAATTAACTGTCTCGTTTAGGTACTATAATTGAAGTTGAAAAGTTTTTAAGTAGAAAATTGATACTTTTAAATTTTATGTGGTTAATTGCACAAATTTGGTAAAGTTTAACGACCAAAGGTGACGTTTGTCTCTTATTAATCTAAAAGCCTTCTCTAACTTTGAAGAAACTCCCTACCCTAACCTAATGATTGCCTTAGCTATTGTGAATTGCTTAGAACACCTGCTAAACCACCATCTCAATTAGGTTTAATCTACCTAAAATATATAAAAAGAAAAATAGAAAATAAAATTTTAATAAAATAAATAAATAGATGTACATATTTCAATACACATATCTATATATACATGTATATATTATGCATATATTAAAAATATATGTAACTTTATATTTAAAAATAGAGTGATTGTCATATTGGGTACCTATTGGCTATTTTTACAATTAAATACCCCAAGCTCAAAAGTATTAATATGATATTCAACTTTTGCCCCCTTTTTTCAATTAACTACTTAAATTTGACAATTAGCTACTTGAAATTTGTCTATTTTTACCCTAAAAAAATTTTCTAAATAAAATGACAATTTATTTGATAACCCTTGAGAAAATAAGAACTCCTTGGAAACATTTAATATCCTTTTCCAATTCCATTAAGAGAATTCTCTAAAACTAGATCATGTAAATTCTTGATTCAACTCTTGGATTGAAATCAAACTTTAAACCCTAACCTACTTTATGCCCCATCTAGAATAAAATTAAAAAAAAAGAAGAAGAAAAAGAAAGAAAGAAAGGAAAAAAAAAAAGGTCAAAATTACATAAATTCAAATCCTAAAATAACATGATAAACAACTAAATTTCTAAGTAAAACCTTTGAACGAAGTATAAAATATGTTTTGAAGTCATTAACTAGGAATTTCAATCTTTAAGATCATTAAATTGAACTTTAGACTTAGATTCTATCAACTTGAACTTTAACCATTACATATGAGAATGTGAATAACTAGCATAATATTATTAGAACAAATGGCTCGAAACCTTATACGTTGATTTTATAAAGTAACTTAAATAAAGTTTTAATTGATTCTAAGCTCTAAAATTTAAAGAAAATTGTTAAAAGGATCACAATTGAGAACCTATGTAATTACCTAAATTTATACAATACGAACACGAAAATCATTAAGTAAATAATGTAAATTTTTGGAAATGTTTTAAGAAAAATCATAAGGATCACAATTGAGAACCTATGTAATCACCTAAATTTATACAATTTGAATATGAAAATCATTAAGTAAATGATGTAAATTTTTTTAAAAAATTTTAAGAAAAATCACAAGAATCACTCCTAATTTTTGTCATTTAAAAATATTAAAATATAAACAATCTAATTATTGATTAAGGATTTGAATTGTTATCAATAAAATTTTAAGATACAAATGTTCCATAGTTTTTCACAATCAATAATTAATCATTACTCAATAACATAATGGGATAACCTAATTTCAACCTTAACAAGATAATGGCAATTTTGACACATATGTAAAGAAAAAATGAGACATCTTGATTTCAATCTTTTCAAGATGTTCATGTTAATGAAAGTTACAAAACAAAATCTCTCTAATAACTAAATGAATGTGAGCACTGTATATTTTATATACACATTGTTATATATTTAAATAAGAATAGAAAAAAAATCTACAACCTTCATATGTTGAGTTTGTATGTTGTATGAGTTGGTATAGTATCATTATGGATCGTCTTAGGTCTAGAAACAAGTCAAGTTGAGCCCATCAAGTCATTAGTTGTTTATTATCTTTTCAAGTCTGAGTTTTCTTCAAAAATCAAATAAATGAATATTGAAATTGTTAAACTAATTCTTATTATTTATATATGCTATATTACATAAAATACCGGTTATGTAAAGTTAAAGAAACATTTAAATCCCTAAAAGTATGAAATTAAAGAAGTAAATTATGAGTAAATATATAATCCTAAAGAAGTAATATTAAATCTAAACAATAATAAATCTTAATAGATGTCATGAAAATTAAAATAGTAAGAAATATTAATTAGACATTTATAAAGAGATATTACTAAACTTAAGCAACATCAAATCCTAAAGTACTTCATAAAAATGTAAATAGTATGAAATATCAAATAAGAGTGATAAAAGACCAAAACAATGTAACCATAATACCTACAATTGATAAGCTTAATAAATATAAATGTTGAGCAAATGAATCAGGAATTCTATAGAAACAAAATGTAACAACAAAACTTTGAATTAGAACTTAATTTAGAATTGAGCTTAGATAACTTAATTAAGCAAAGTAAAGTGATTAAAGGGATATAAATTAGATAGAGTGACATAAGCAAACTAAAAAATAAATTAACTAAAGCTGGAGATTTCAAATATTCCTTTTCTATTTATTTATTTTCTTCAATTACCCATTTCATGAATTTGATTCTTTCTAACCATGAAATTTGCATTATATTCCTTCAAGTTGTCTAATTATTTTAATTGTTTTCTCCAATAACTCAAATTTCATCATCATCTCCATAAGTTTTTAATTAGAACTCCTTTGCTTTTAATTATCAAATGAACGAAGATTTCTAAAACTCAACTATTTGGATTTCAAGAGACTTTATTTAACCATCTTAAACTAAGTTCTTCTTCAATGAACCAAAGTAGTAAAGTTCTTTTCAATAATTCATTTTAACTCCTTTTTTCTTTCGTATTTTAGTTCGCTAAACTTTCAAACATGTAATTGAAGTGTTTTGTTCATTTTTAAACCTTCGAACTTTAGTTTAACTTCCGTTTCCTAAATCCCTATGATTTTTTAATTCAATTACTTGTTAAAAAATATTAGTTTTTAGCCTGAATTCTAACTAATTAAAAATGTATTACCAATTGGATCCTAAAATTAGATTTCCAATTCGAGCTAATAATTTTTATTTTACAAATTCTGAAATTATTTTCGATAGTTAAGATAAATATCTAAAATATTAAAGTCATTTTCCCTTGTTAATAAACATCTCCAATCCCTATCATTTATTTGCTTTTTCTTTTTGACTTACACTGCCATTCACTACAAGAAATTTGAGCTTTAGAGACATAAATTTTATCTCTAAACTTAAATTTTCATTGTAAAAACCATCATCACTAATTCTATTTGTAAAAATATAACTTGTTTTACCTATTTTCCATCACAAAATTTATGTCTCTAAAGGCCAGTTTTCTTATAGTAAATTTCTTTTCTTTCCTTTCTTTTCTTTTTATGTTTGTTCTTCTTCTTCCTCTCTCCTTTGCCTCTCAAATCCCACTCAAAATCTCAAGTCTAAAAAAGATTAAAAAGAAAATGAAGATAGAGAACATGACAGAAATTGAAGATCACACATGAAAAAGCTTCAAGAAGATAAGAGAAGAAGTAGAAGTGTAGATCAAATGGTTTTTGTTGGTTAAACAAATAAGTATGTTGTTTTTCTTTGTTATGATTGTTATTTATGCATGTATATAATGGATTAGAGTTGAATATGAGTTAGGTTTGTGGAAAAGATGGTAAATAGGAGGTACATATGTAACTAGAAAGCCAGCTGATAATGCTTTAATGGAGGAAGGGTTTAATAAAGTGGGTTTGATGTTGTATGATGGTAAAAATATGTTTAGAAAGGTTGTGAGTTATGGTTTCAATCTTATATAAAATGTAGAGATGTAGGTGGAGTTTTGCAAATAAAACAAGTAAAAAACTAGTTGAAATTATGTAAAAGGGGCAAAAGTTTCGTGACAAGGGAAATCTGCAGCAGCATGGGCATGCATAAGCCCATGCTGAACAATTTCAAGTGAAAAAGTCGATTTTTGTCATTTTTCGGGGGGTGTGCATGGACATGCTCATGCCTGTGCAGGCCAGAACAACCGTGTAGTAGGCTGTGCAACCCTGCTATAGCCTTATTTTGAATATAATAATAATTAAATAATTAAATGAATGAATTAAATGAATAATGGATAATATATATGTTATATTAATAGTGTGTAATTAAAAAATGGGTTAAGTAAATTAACAGGTTTAGTAATTGATTTGAGTTAACATGATTTTCAAGTATAAAGTGAACCTAGCAAATCAACCAAAGTCCAATTCAGCCTAATGACTCTAAATGAATTAAAATGAATTAAACTAACTAAGAATTTAATAGCTACATGATAATGACTTAGGAAGATAATTGAATAGGACTTAGTACCTAGATTGAAAGACTAATTCTAATCATCTTGGCTAATATTAAGTTAATATAAGCTTAAGTTGATATAAATAATAGATATAAAATGAATTAGCAATATCTCTAGGCTCAACTTGACTTATAGATGTAAATCCCCATATTTTATGCTAACTAAATTTCTAAAACCCTAAAACCGAAGTCAATCGGAACCCTAAAGTCAACAAGTCTATAATAAACCCTAGTGAACCAAGATTTAGCAATCCCGTGCTCTAAACTCTAGAACAATAAAATTGGGATAATCATAGATTATAGTCAATAATAATATAGTAAAGCTTAAAAAGATCATTTCATCAAAATTTAATTCGTTTCTAACCCGAACGGAATCGATTTTCAAAATCAAGGTCTAGACACGCAAAATGGTAAAAATATTCTGATGATATCTTTAGACTCGTAATAATATAAGGATTCATAAAATATCAGTTTTAGAATTTTTCGTTATCTAAAAAATCAAATATAGCCCGTTTACATGTATTTTCTTTATTATTTGAATTAATTTGTCATGTTTACTATTCAAGTTATTATTCTACACTATTAATTGCTATTTAACTATCTCTACTTTTTTTTTTTTATACTACCTATTCTTACAACCTATATATATATATTTCTTACAATTTTCATTTTCAATACTACTTTATATCTTTCATATCTTACACATTACTTACTTTTCGTTAAAAAAATACAAAATAAATAATTTCTCTCCCCTCTAAACCCCAAAATCGGTGCCTCCCCCTCTCTCATCTATCTAATTTTTTTCTTTTTTATTTTATTTAATTATATCTAATTTCTCTCCACTTTTGTTTATAGATACCCCATCTCCATCCATTTCTTTCACACCTATCATTCACATACTAAAACTCTCTCAAAATCACTCCACAATTCTACTCTCTAAAATTCTCTTCCCAACACTCTGTTCTTCTCATACAACTACCAATACTACATATCTTCTTCTTTCATCTACACTTAACCTTAGGTAAACTTCTAAAGCCCTTTTTCTTCTTTATGAAACATAATATGAACACTTTGTTATTTTGATCTCTAAAACCCTATGAACTTTTATATTAGGGATGAAATCATGAAAATAGCAACTTGATCATGTTAATGTTTAACACCATGTTTATTTACAATGTTGTTATGTTCTTGTTTTATTATTGCTCCTAATCTAACTTCTATATGTTATTAAGTATAATTATGTATATATATTCTTAGGGCCTATAAGCTCACTAACATAATCTTTATTTATTTAAGCTCGCATATTTCTTGTAATTTATTTATTTATTTCATGCAATTTATTAGGAATAGTCGTTCTAGTCTTAGACTTATTCTTATCAAGTCAAAATAATTTTTCTAATTTCTTTTTGGACTTGACCATAATGTAAGTCTAGGGAGCCTTGAAATAAATCTAAGACTACTATGATTTTCTTATTTGTTTTCCTATTTTTCTTTTTCGAACTTGCCCATGTCTAAGTCTAGGAAGCCTTGATACAAGCTAAAACTTTCCAATACTTGACTTTTACTTATGTGCTTATTTAATTTCTATGTTTTTTATTCTTTATATGAATTATTTGTTAAACTATATAACTATATAACTATATAACTATAAGTTCATATTCATGCATGATCATATTGTTGTTGTATTAATAAAATAAATAAAAAAGAGTTATTTTCTTTCATAAAAAAATAAAACTAAAACTATCTATAAAATAATTTTCTCACTTAGGAAAAATTCCCATTCAAAATTTTGCATTATGTCTCAATAACATTCTTTTCAAAAGCTTAATTAAGACCATCATAAAGTTTTAGAGTTATTATTTTTCAAAACTTCTTCAAGATTTAAATGAGTAGTTCCATTACCCTCTCTATTCATGATATTAAAATAAAATTACTATTAAACCTTAAAGTTGATAATTCTTTGTAATGAAAATTTTTCTTAAAAACTTCTTTATAAGATTTATACCAACACCTTAATAAACATTAAGAGCTAGACAAGTGTTTTTAGTCAAGTTAACATCAACTCACTAGTTAAAAGTTCACTTAAGAAATAAAATTGATAGATAACTTAAAAGACCAAATTTTGGAAACAAGATTACTTTTGAAAAGTAGAGAAAATATAATCAACATAAAGAAACATTTAATTGTAATAAGTCTGTCACGCCCCGAGGGGTACCCAAACATGGCAGTCCGCCATACACAATACTAAAGCATATGAATGACTACCTCAGTCACCCAAAGACTTCTATATCATGTACAAGGCGTACATCACAACCAAGGGAACGCATCAGAGTAGCGCAATTTGTATTGATAATAAATAAGTAACAAGGCAAAGAGAATACTTATCATAAAACATAAACATATTAAATTACAATCCTTAGGGGCATATCCCTCTATTGTCTTCAAATAAATATACATCTTAGAATCAACATAACACCAATCATATAAGTCAGTACAAATAAAGAACCTTACAAAATTACTTCATCTTATGACTCCATTTCCTTCATAAAGCTTAACATCTTCCATGACTTCCTTAATGTCATGATCCTCAATTTAAGCCATGGGTATACCTGTTTCAACAAAATCTATAAGCGTATAAGATACAACTAACTTAATGAGATATTCCTTTTCATTCGCACCATATTTTCAAACAAGTTCATTTAGATTTCACACATATGCTATGCATACAATGCAACAATTACGTGATTACGCAAATATATATAGTTATCGGAAACCATATATAGAACGGATTTACCCCTCCGTATCGAAGGTTAGGGAATCGGGGTTGAAGATCCTCGATCTTCTACTGCTAGTCCCTAGGTCCTCACCCACAGCATTTGGTTGGCTCGGCTCCGAACCTAGAGTCGTATTCCCCAGGCGATTTGGATCCTCTAGGAAGGAACATGGCTCGTGTCACCACACGATTACAGCCAATCCAACTCTACGCATAGGAGTAGCAGCCTTCCGAAAGAGATGTGACTCGATGGATGCTATGCGTGAGTGTTTCATTTTTCTTAAGCCAAACCTTATTAAGGTTTATTGGGGGCGATCAATCAATTTAGCAATTAATAAGCAGTCATACAAGTAAGTAAACAAAATTATTTAAACAAGCAGTTTGAAGTTGCGATATTCTTAATTCTCATTTCACGCATAAACATAGAATCACATATATACTCATAATCCCGAATTCCCAAATATATATCCATTTTTATCTTTCCTTAGTATACTAATACTACTACTTTACAAGCACAAGCAAGATAACGAAATTAAGAGGAATAACTCACTCGTCCATTTCGCGATCTTCTTAGTCGTAATAATCCTGAGGAAGGGTAATCTCGTATCTTTCGTCACCTAAACAAAAAAATTACCCGAGATAAGTATTTCATAGAAATTCTACTCGAACTTTTTAATTCTATTTCACTATGTCTATCAAATTCGTATAGAATGAAATTACAATTTAAAATGGCCATAACTTGCTTATTTTAACTCGGAATTTCGCATATAATATACCATTTTCTATCTATTCGAAAAGATCTATCCATTTCTAAGGTTATATTTGTTATATAAGGTCATTTGGGTTCCGAAAACATTGGGTACAGATTTAAAACGAATATTTCTAAACTTTTGCAAATCCATTTTCTAACTCAACTTCATTCAAAAATCCTTTAGTAAAAATATAGATATATATATGTATATATAATTGAAAAATCCTTCGCGTATATAGATAAGCTCACTTTATATGCAAAATTTCTAATGGTAGTGTCTCAACAATTTATTTCATACAACAATTCATTTTGAGTTGTTAAAACTTTAACTTTGACAATTTCTTTTCAAGTCTTTTGAAGAAACTTTATATTTTCATAGGTTATTATAAATGGGTATATTCTTATTTTATTTTCTTCATTCTTTTCCAAAAACAAGTAAATTTTCCTTTAACCTTTAGTCTTGCATAAATTTTACTTCTAGTGATAAAAGATCAAATTTATCAAAAGTGTATTAAGTTGTTGAAAACTTTTTATGAATTTGTATTTGGAATGGTTTTAGAGATTGAGTCTTGTTTCTTATATTTATTATATAAGTTTTTGTTTTCTAAAACTTTTCTTTTATTTCTTTTGGAAAGAATCCTCTTTATTGATAAAATCCTTTGTTTTTAATCTTACCCTATTCATATTCTTTGATAATAAGTTTTCTTCTTAGAAGCTTGAAAATCATTATTTTCCTAAGTGGGTTTATAATTTTATTGGTTAAATTCATCTTAACTTTGAAAACTAGTTTGTTTCTTAGTTTTGTTATGAGTTAAAAAAGTTTAAATCTTAAGCTTTTTGTAAAAACTTTTAATATTAACGAATTATTTTACTAAAACTTAGGTTACCATAATATAAAAAAAATATTTATTTCTTATGTTTTCTTGGTAAACTATCTTTGTTATTTAAGAAAACGTTGAGAAAACTCTATTTCTATGTTGTTGATAATAACTTCATCATTTTGTGATAAATTACATAATAGAAAATTTAGTTTTAAGTTCCTTTAATAAAGTAAAATTCTACTTTTAAATTAGTTGAGACAATATCATTATGTAGATGCAAGTATTATAGCATATAAAATAATAAGAACATAAGAAAATACTAGAAACAAATAATAATAAGCAAAACAAAAATATCAATATTGGGAACCTTAGCTTCATCAAGTATCCGGTCAAGTATTGGAGCCTTAGCTTCATCAAGGCATCCCGGGACTAAGAATGGACTAGTCCCAAAGATTAAAGAAAATAATAAAAGATTGTTTTGACTTGATATGGACAAGTCTAAGACTAGAAAGACTAGTCTTAAAGAAATAGCATGAAATAAATAAATTGCAAAGCATGAAATTAAATAAATAACAAGTGAGCTTATAGCTCTAAAGATATATATATAAATATATTAGTTATATATGAATAAGGAATTAGCATTATAACAACAATAAAATCAACATAACATAATAAAATAGGAAGTTTATGTACAAGAACAAAACATGAACATGTTGTTGTTTTTACTACTCATATGAGTTTCAAAACAACACATAGTCATGTTAAGTTACATGACATGAGAAAATAAATGTTGGAAGAAATCTTTACCTAAAGTGTTTATGTGGTTGAAGATGGTAGTGAATGTATGGTTATGTGGTTATGAGAAATGGTAGTTGTATTGCATAGAGAGAATTTTGTGAGTATTTGGTGAAAGAGAGTTTTGGTAGAGGAAAAGTTTATGGAGAGTGTTTGTGTAGAGAATTTGAGAGAGTTTTGGTAGTGAAATGAATTGTGTGAAAGAATGAAGAGGAAGGGGTATTTATAGAATTTTGGATGAAAATTAGATGTAATTAAATTAAATGAAAAAGAAAATAAATGGGGAAGAAGAGAGAGGGGAGGGATGGCAAAGGCATGAGGGAGAGAGAAATTTGATTAAAAATTAATTTTAGAAGAAAAGTGTGATGAGAGAAGTTTAGTAATATGTGGTGTAGAATTTTTATGGAAAAGAAAATTATAAGAAATAGGTATGTAGTGTAAGAATAGGTAGTAAGAAAAAGTAGAGATAGAGGAATAGTAATGAATAGTAGAAAAGTACTATGAATAGTAAACTAGACAATTAAAGTACCGATAGTAATAAAAATACGCGTAATAATGCGATATCTGTAATTTTTAGCTATCGAAAAATTCTAAAACTGATATTTTTGAAAATCTTATATTTTTACGAATCTATTGGTATTAACGGAATATTTTTGCCATCCGGTGTATCGGGGCGTGATTTTTGAAAACTGATCTTGTTTGGATTTGAAGGATACTCGAATTTTGTGAATCTGATATTTTTAAGCTTCCCTATATTATTATGAACTATTATCAACAATTATTTTCATTTCGTTGTCTAGTTTAAGAGCATGGGATTACCGGATCTTAAACACTAGGGTTTGTTGTAAGCTTTGTTGACTTTTAAGATTCCGGTTTGACTTCTTGTTTTGTCGAGTTATTCGTAAGATCATACAATTTTGGATTTTTGACCGT
This sequence comes from Combretum micranthum, assembly GCA_024138025.1. Classification (NCBI taxonomy): domain Eukaryota; kingdom Viridiplantae; phylum Streptophyta; class Magnoliopsida; order Myrtales; family Combretaceae; genus Combretum; species Combretum micranthum. The sequence goes on along the minus strand of JAMXBD010002111.1, from coordinate 183,956 downwards.
TTTATATTTTTAACTCGATATCTATGGTTTATCTTAATTTATTTTTGTTTTATTTAATAGTTTTTAGTTCTCGAGATCGTTTAACCGAGTCTAGGGTTATGAGTTGCTTAGTTTGACTTTTGGTAAAAATTGAAATTTCTGATTCTGAAGTTTACCGAGGGATTTCAGATCTTATCATTTTGTTGTCGAGCATTATTTGGATATATTGTCTTGATTTGCATGTTAAGGAACGGTTAGGTGATTTGATTGATGTATGGATGTTGATTCAACCGATAATTGGATTTTCTATTTTATTTTTGAGGGTTCTCTCTTTCTCAAATTAAGAAATCTCGTTTTTGGTCTTATTTAGAATTAAGTTTTAACTTGGTTCGATTTTTAGGGTTTCGATTCCGGTGTTTGACTCTTAGGATTATTTCCTAAGAATTATGAAATTTTCAGGGGTTTACAAACTCAAACTTAAAGAGAACCAGTGCAAACTTCATTCTTTAATTCCTAAAATAAATTATGTCATAAAAAGATGATGGTTGAGACAATACCACTACAATCATGCATGTAATATGAGTCAATATGTATTAAAAAGATTTTCAACTATATAAAAATCTATGCTTGCTATGGGATTTTTGGATGATGACAAGCTTAGAGAAATTTCATTTTTAGATCTGAGAATTTCATAATAGTTCTATATCGAACCATTTGAACCCAAATGGCTTTATATTAAAAATAACCTTAGAAATGGATATATCTTTTCGAGTAGGTAGAAAATGACATATAATATGTGAAATTCTGAGTTAAAATGAGCAAATGCTTGTTTTAGCTTGGAATTTTTCATGATATGATTTTTTATGAAAACCATGAAATAGAACTAGAAGGTTAGATATTTCTTTGTTTAGGTGACAAGGAATGAGAGGTTCCTTACCTGGAAGATTATTACGATTCAGTGGAATTTTTGTACAATGGCTAAGTAAGTTTATTTCCTTAAAATTGTACTTATGCTTTTGCTTGTAGTATAGTGGCACTAAAATAGGAAAAGATAAAAACCAAAAAGTGCATATGCCTTATATTATTGCTTGAAATTATACTAAGTATATCGAGGATTGAATTTTCAATAATCATATGGTTGTTTTTATTATGTTGGAGTGTCTCTAAATTCTATGATCACCAATAAGCTACTTATTGTTATGCTAAAAGAATCTACTCAAGTGAACTCATGAATATCACAAAGTGAGTCACACTACATTCAATACTATATTCTTAGTGGGATAAAAGCATAGTAATGAGCTAAATGGGGGTCTGAAAATCTGCATTAATTATAACAGCGAGTAGTAGCCCAAATAAACTACATTTCAACATTTAGTAGTAGCTTGAATGAACTTCAAAATCTTATTTGCAAACTACGGTATTTTAGGGCCCAAAACACCTAACACCGAATAGAGAGCGTAAATTTATTTAACATAAGATTTCTGATTAATCATGTGTATTGTTTGCTCATGTGTTTATTGCATTTCATATGCTTTTTAATTAACTTGTTTGATTATTAGTTGTAAGATTACTTTATTATTGAAATATTGCTCACTAAGCAAGCTTACACCCCCTTAAATACCTTTTGTAGCCCTCGTTTTTATGGCTGAAGCCCCGGGGTATTTTACACAGGTACCGTCTTTTGGAGTTCAGGAGCTTTTCGAAAGAAGTCATGGCCTAGAAATAGACTTAGAATTCTAAGGAAAAGTCCAGTATATTTCTTTTTAAAAGATAGACTTTGATGAACTAAATATATTTTTTATGGGGGAATGCCCCTTTGATATCTGTAAGACTCTTTATATTGTAATTAAGTTGTAATGTTATGATTTCCATTCTTAATCACTATTGTGTATATCTCCTTAAACAACTTATTTTAAAGTATGATTCTCTATGATCGTGTAAGCATGCCTTAAACTTGGTATTGAAGCTTTCGCATGAGGTAGGTTGTCATTCTTAAGCTTTACTATTGAGTACAACAGGCTATCACATTTAGGGTACCCTTTGGAGTGTGACAATTTAAGTGGTATCAAAGCATAGTCAAGAATTTAAGATCATAGTAATAGAAATGGAAAAGAAGAAAACAGTAGAATGGAAAAAAAAGACTTAGATAGATTTAGCATGGGTAGAATAAGTTTGCTAACTTCCTTTCTTTTGTCAATAGATGACCCTAGGAGAGGCCCATTTGAAGCCATAAATTCCGAAAAGGACATACAGAGACCTTTACAAATTATCGATTAAGGCTAAGGTGTTATGTGAAGAATTCGCCGTAGCTGGGGATCCAAACCTCTAAAGGAGATGTTCATGTTATGGAAGAAAGGAGAATACCCAATGGGAAAGAGTATAGGAAAATCAAGTATTGCTCGATAAGAAAAAAAATTGGTTAGAGATAAAGGTTATTGCTGTTAGAGCATTTCCGGATATGCACATAATGAAGCCATGCTACAAGAAGCTACTTTTGTACTCTATAGGGAAAGAGACCTTACTTTCCTAAATTTTCAAACCTGGAGAGAAATTGGATCATTGTTTATTTATGCTCATGATCAGGATCACAGTGAATGGATGAAGGCTGACTATAAAGGACTCTTCTACTGGCATGGCAAATACCAAAACATCGTCAAAGTACCTGAAGAGGAACCAATGCAACCACCAATCCTAACTAGACTCAGTTCGCAAACAATGAGATGCTGGTAAATGTTGGAATGGAAGGAGTTGAGGAAGAAACCCAAAGAAGAGGAAGAAGAGTTGTCCCTCTCCGAAGGATACCTTAAACGTGCAGTCCACCGTACACAATATTAAAGCCTAGGAATGACCGCCTCAGTCACCGAAGGGTTCCATACTATGTACAAGGCGTTTAACACACGTAGGAGACACATCGGAGTGATACATTTTATATTGATACAACTTGAGTAACAATGTAAAGGAAATATAATTCACTATACTCCAATTACAATTCATCCACATATTTTACTACACAAACTATTACAAGACAATTCACAAAACCTAGCTAATATCTTCAAGTATTCTTGCTTCCTGCTGGAACCACGAAGTCATACTCGGCTCCAGACATCTCGGTACCCAGGTTGCATTCTCCCGTCAACTTATTTATTCAAACATCTATTGGGATATAAGCTACACTAGTTTAGTGAGAGTTCCCTTAATTTTGTACCATAACAAGCAAGTTATAAATCATCCATATGCTATGCATCAACAAACACATGAGCATACAAGCATATAACTTTTCGATAGCCATATGTGAATGAATTTATGCCCTCCATTCGGGATTGGGGTGGTCCATAAGTCATGAAATCATAATTCCAATCTTGAGTGGGGTGGTCCATAAGTCATGTAACCATAATCCCAATCTCTTTCTCTTAGTTATACAACATCTGTTGTTTTATGTGATAGTTTCAAGTGCTTACCCCACTTCCGTTAACTTAAGTGATTTCACATCCTTAATGTTAACACGAGCCTCCACGCCTCCACTAATATACCTTTGTCCCACCAAAGGTATACTTGCTAATGCAATATGACTCAAAATGCGATATGCATGTACAGTTTATTCATATAATCATGGCATGTTAATTATGTAGGTTAAGAGTGATCATAGAGAATTTCAGACAATTCAAGTCTATGCTAGCTCATACAATGATTTTACAACAGGTCTTACCTCGATATACTTATCATTCATTCAACCAAGATTAGATCACAACTCATCATAATTTTATCTTTTCCTAATTCTAATGTAACTAGCTACAAGCACAAGCAAGGTAACAAGATAAGAGGAAAACTCACATTATCATAGCGCGTAAATCCACTTCATCGTAATAGTCCTCGGAAAGGTCTAGTCTGTCTCCTAAGTCTCCTAATCAAAAGAAATAACCCTAATGAGTATTCCTATGAATTTCTAATAAACTTAACAATTCTATGTACTAAGTTCGTCAATTTTCACCTAAGTTGAAGTCTTAACTTAAAATGGTCATATCTAACTCATTTTAACTCAGAATTGGGCATATTATATACTGATTTCTATCTAGTTCAAAAGATCTACCCATTTCCCAAGTTAAATCAACATCCAAGGTCATTTAAGGGTCAAAATGATACTTTGCAGTAGGGTTACAAAAATTCCCGTTTTGAGTTCTTGTTGAAAATTGTTACTTTTGTTCCACTCAACTTTTTAGATCAACTTATATTGGTTCTATACTTGTAAAGAGAACTTCTAGTCAAAGAACAAAGATTAAATACTTATATGATCCTAGTAATATTGTCCAAATGAAAATTCTAAGAATCTACTTTTGTAAAAACCAAAATTTTGAGTTGAAACTCATTTTCTTGTTTTGAAGAAATCCTTGGCTAAAACTTATATGACTCAATGAAAATAATTTTCTTATGTCAACTATTATCAAATCATTCCATTTTCCATATAAAACTCTTGTTTTGAAGTCTAAAATAAGGTTTTTAAAATTCATCTCTTCCTAGATCCGAATTTCTTCCTTGAGTTTTAGAATGAAAACAAGACCCAGACTTGTCTTTTACAAAACTCTCTATTTTAGAAATACCTTTTAGGAAAACTCATCTAAACTTATGAAAATCCAATCCTTAGGATATCTATACCAAGAGCCTTTTATATTTTTCTAAATCTTCATTTTGAGGTTAGATAATGGGTTTCAAAAATGGGTCTTGGCTTAGATCTGAATTTTCAAAAATTGTTTTTGAACATATCTTTTGATAAAATTCATCAAGACTTATGAAAAATCATCCTTTACATATCCTATCTTAAGAGCCTTCCATATCTTAAACAAAATATTTATTTTTAAGTTAGAAAAAATGTTTTTTATTGGTGTCTTGGTTTAGATCCGAAAATAATATTTTTATTTTTGAAAGTAACTTTAAAAATCACCTTTGATTCTTGTAAAAAGGAGTCTGGATGATATACATCTACTAAACCTTCATTTTTTCAACTAAAACTTCTATTTTGAGACTTGGAAGAGGGTTTTTAAATACGGGTCTTGCCTAGATACGAATTTCACAATTTTTATTCAAGGTCAAATCTAAGATCTACACATAACATGAGCATAAATATAAAAGAAATACATGGTAGTAAGCCCTAAACCTATAAATCTAAACATAAACATAACCAAAGCTTAATAAAAATTAGATCTACAAAGTATAATATAAATATGAAGATAATAAAGTCTTAAAGACAGTAAATATAGCAATATCAATATGGATCATAAACAAGAGGAGTGTTTCAAAGTTTTGCATCATCATCTCTAGCGTTTAGGCATTATGGAGAGTCCTTTGATGCATGAAACCTCCATATAATCAACCTATAGCTTCTATGGAAGCTTAAGAAGAAAGTTTACCTAAGGAGTCTTCAAGAATGAAATATGGAAGCAATATTTTGGGATAAAGAGAAAAAAGAGAGAGTAAATGATGTAGGGTTGCAAAGAGTGAAAGTGTATAAGTAAAAGTCTTTAAATAGATAGAAGAGTGTGATAAAGCGTGTTAAATAATTGGAAAAGAAAAATAAAACAAGGGGCAAATTTTTTTTGGTGGGGGGGGGGGGGGGGGTTTTTCCGGGGCTAGTGTGATTCTAATAGGAAGAGAGGAGGATTTAGTTAGCTTGTAACTTGAATTTTGAAAGTGTAACTTGTGTTACTCAATTTACTAACTAAAAGAGATTTTAAATCAATAAATAAATCAATAAAATAAAAGAAAAGTGGCTGATTTGAGGGTGTGGTCAGCTGTCATGCATGGGAAAATGAGTGTAAGAAAGAGTGAAAGAAAACATGAATAATAGGTAGAAGTGATAATTGAAGTGTACTTGAAGTATGGGTTAAAAAAGTGCTTTTATTAAGAAAATATATTAAATTAAATTAAGAAAAATATTTTTAAATGAGTGGCAGAAATTTCATAAATAAAATTAAATGATCAATTGAATTATTTTAGTATTTCAATAAATAAGTTACCAGTACGGTCAAAATATGCTTATATAAGCTATGACTGATATTTTTATATATTTTTTAAATATTTTTTTATTATTAAATTAATTTATTTATTTTTAGTATCGGGTCTTAAATAGAAACTGATCCCGTAAGAAGCCAAAACTAACTAAATTTTATAAAAACAGAATTTTCTATGATATATAAAATATTTATCTAGAAATATAGGGGTTTACAAGAATAGTGAAATTGTGTAATGAATAATAGTGAATAGTGCAAAAGACTAGTTAATTACCGATAGTAAAGAAATACGAATATAATCGCAAAATCAGATATTTCTAGTTATCAAAAAATTATAAAACTGTTGTTTTTGAAATCCTTGTAAAAATACAAGTCTAATGGTATTAATAGTATATTTTTTATATCTCGAGCCCCAGGACATGCTTTTCAAAGTATGTATCCGAACGGGTTCAAAATAGGTCAAAAGTTTAACAATAATATTTTTAAGCGACCTTATATTACTACAAGCTACTCTAAACACTTAAACTACACCTTGGCCTCTAGGGATAAGAGCGCAAGATTGCCGGACTTAAACTACTATATTCCACTTAAGGTTCCTAGGTGACTTTCCGGTTTAGATCTTTACCAATTTGGAAACTGATGTTTTATGTTTATACAACATATTTAGTTTGAGAAATTTATTTGAAATTTTTTTGTAAGTATTTAATATCTCTTAACGTTTTCAGAATTCTTGAATTGGGTTTTATTTCCGAAGGTTTATCGTTATTTACATTTTAACAATTTGTTTTTGAGTTCTATATTACCCGATTTTACAAGTTAGAGTTAAGTATAGAATTTGTCATACGTAGTAGTTTTGGATTTAAAGACTGTTAAGTTCTTATTTTATTTTTAAGGATTCTCATTTTCTCAAGATTAAAAAATTTCTTGATTCGTTCGTGATTTAGGACCAATCGAAGTTCATTTTTAATTTGGAGTCATTTTTAAAGTTTATCTTTGATGTTTATTTTGGAATTATTTACTAAAATTTTCCGAGGCTTACAAGAGTAAGACCCGAAGGAAGATCCTGAAGAGGGGAATGAAGGACTTGATCCCACTGTGCCTTGAGAGAACCAATTGTGGATGAAAGAGGAGCATAGCCCCCATGGAAATATTAGAGACAATTTAGAGCAAGAGCCTCATGTAAACCAACCAGCAAGAAGCCATTTAGCTACCCCGATGATGGATGTTAATGCAAATCCTCGAATCCTCAAGTTGTGATGATTGATTCGGATAATGAAACTTTGAATCCTTAGTTGTGGAGAAATGTTTATGAATAAAGCAGGTTACCAAAGTGTATCACGAGAACATACAACCCAACATACCACTGAGGAAGAATCCCATTTTGACCACCTACTATTCTTCCCAAATGATGGAATTCTCAAAAAAGAGGTGATTGTAAGACTACCGAAATGTGCCAAAGAACATGCTAAGAAAAGAAGGTTGATGTGACAAAACATCTAAAGCAATTCCTGAATAAAAGATAGAGAGGATCATTAAGTAGAAACCCGAGTGATGCACCATCCTCGTGATATGGGAAAGGAAGAAAGGTGAAAGTTAAAGATGGGAGGGAAGTAGGAAGCTAGTAAGAAGAATTGAGCATATTTCACAAAGTCCAATAAAAATTTTGCAAAAGACCTAGACTAATAGGTCAGGTAGCTTAAGTTTTATACTTTGTGCACTGTTGTTGTTGTGTGTTTTATATATAATGTTGTTTTATGTATTTTGCTATCTTTCGATTTTGATTGTAAGGGTCTTGTACTCGTTGTTGAATTTCTATTTGAATTAAGTTATGATTATGTGAATTTTGTTTCTTTGATTTTGTAATTTTCATTGATTATTTCTTGATTTCTTATTTCAAGAATTATGTTGTTCATATAAGATAAAATTTTCGTGATTTCCACAAAGTTCTACTTAAAGATTTAATAACTTATTGAAAAGATTCTCCAACTTACATAAATAAAACATAAATAGTTGAGCTAGAAGGAGATGATGACAAGAGCAAAGTGCCTCCAATCAACCCATGGAGGAAGGTAACCAACTTGCAGCACTTCCCCCATATCCTTAAGCTGCTGATCAACAACTAAATCAACAAAGCCACTCTTAGACAGTTAGCTTAGATACTGGATGCTCTTAGACAAAATATTCTAGCACTCATACCAACTCCACCATAACCTGTACCACAAGCTTCAATAGAAGTACCTATGCTAGGTGATGTGCAATCTCATGCCACGCCTCTACTGTCGCCGCTGCCACTAGGTACTTACAAGAGCTCTCTACCATAGTTTATTAAGAGTAGTCGGTATTTTGATAGAGCCTTCGGCAAACCAAATGAGTTCAAAGACTGGCTCACTCAGATTAAGAGATCTTTTGAAGCAGATGAGGTGCCCCATCACCTAAGAATCAGATATGGCACCTACATGCTCCACTTTAATGACCAATTCTGGTGGGAATCCAAGAGTCGAGAATTGATACTCCCGATCTCTTAAGGTATTTATTGACAAGAATCCTTGGAGAACTACTTCCCCGGCAGTCTTCATGTACAATACTATCACGCCCCATAAGGGTATCCTAAACATAACAGTCCGCCACATGCTATATAAGACTCTCGAATTACTATACGAGCCCTTCGGGAGTCTTGTATAGATGTAAAGTGTCCCTTTACGATAATATAATACTCTATTCAATGGAGTTAAGAAGTTTAATGTGGCATTCGATAGCCATAGATAATAAACAAAAACACATACATAAATTACAAAGTCTAAGGGGCATTCCCCCACAAAAGAATATTAAGTCCATTACAGTCATCCAAAGTTTTTTGGTTTCCTGCGGAAGTCTAAACAAAATGGAAATAAACTTATAAGGAAAACTCCTAACTTCGATACCTGAGCTGTAGCCTGCCTTGGCCTAAGCCAAATGAATTCGTGCTACAACAAGTAAAAACTATAGGGGCGTAAGCTAACTAGCTTCGTGAGTGAAAACTTCCATATCGCAATTAAGACAAATCATTCAAGCAAGTGATTATTCAATCAAGTGAAATGCATCAAACAAGTGAGTTTAACAAACATATGACCAACCAGAAATCATATGTGGATGGACTTGCACCCTCCATCCCGGGTTAGTAGATTAACGAATCATGCGGTACAGCGTTGTTTAAGCTCATGGGAACAATATTTCGTTTTATAGATCACGATTAACCAACATATTCGTTTTATGGATCACGAAAAACCAACAAATGCTAATGCTTCATCCCCATCGTGATATGAATGAGTTCAAATTTATATTGAATGTCTAATAATAGATTAATCCAATGCTTTTAGGTGGCCAAGCAATATTAGCTCCTCTATATACAAGCAATAAATTATCACCCGGCTTCGATATTCTTTAAATTCAACTTCACATATTAATAGTAGACAATTATAATTCCCAACTAACCCCATCATGCATAATCATTCTTTTTATCTTTACTTAGCAACTAGTGCAACTATCATTACAATCACAAGCAATAATTGAAATCGGAAGTGATACTCACTCGGCCATAGTACGTCGGTCTCTTAGTAATAATAGTCGGGTGGTAGGGTATCATCATTCTCGGGATCACCTACCAAATAAGAACAACTTAATAAGAGTCTCATCACTTAACTAATTCAAACTATACATCTAAACTAAACAAAATTGTGATTCTCGCTATTTGCGGAAGTTCCAACTTAAAACGGCCATAACTTGGTCATTTTAACTCGGAATTTCATAAATTTTATATCAATCTCTATCTACTTCGAAAGATCTATCTATCTTTATTATTAATTCCAAGTTTTGAAAACATTTAGGTCACGGAACAAAGGGATCAGATCTGTTCTGTAACTTTCCCATTTCCGAAAAATTGTTTCGCATGTAATAAAAATGTTTCTAGTTGATGATTCATGTATAGATAAAATATGAATGAATTCCTAATATGAATGACATGTAATGAGTACGATATATGCATGATCTTGATGATTTTTGATAATGAAACTTTTACGAACTCCTAATTATTACAAGACTCCACAATAGTCACTTCTTAAAAATCCATTTTTCCAATTTTGCATCTCCTAGTGTTTTAGGATTTTATTCTTAAAATTTACTTTCTATCTAAATAAAAATGAGTCTTCATCATCTATGCTATCCAAGACCTTCATTTCTTCATAGAAATTCACATTTTTTACTTTGCAAGTATATTTTTAAATAAGCTTTTTACAAAAATCTGAATTTTGGAAAAATTCATTTCTTGCATATTTCCTATGAGAAAACTTGTTTAATGCATTAAAATTTAAAGCTTTACTATATCTATTGTCTAAGGACTTCATTTAACACATAAAACATGCAATTTGAGCTCAAATACTAGGTGATTACATATGCGTCATCTCAAATTACGAATTTGACAAATTTATCACTAACTCAAAATTTCCCATTTTAATTCCACTACTTGTTTTACACATTACTCATGCCTAAACTCATTTCAACTTGTAAAAATCATTCCTTAGAGATACCTATTACATATACCCTTCATTTTTCATATAAAATATGAGTTTCAAAGTGATTTCAAGGGTTTTTAAAATAGATCTTGAAGTTCATCCGAATTTTCCACTAGACATTTCTAACAAAAATCATTTCTCTTCAAGTTTCTTGTCTTATATTCATAAAGATCTATCATCTAACACATTTATATACATGCAAGACTAAGCTTTTATGTTCATTAATGCATGAAAACACAAAGTACTCATATGAACATGAATGTCAAGAAAGATATGAATATCTAAACACTAGATCTACAACTTATAATGCATGAACATGAGTTTAAAGACATGAACATAAAGTTTTCATGCAAGATCCCTACTTTTAAATGCATGAACATAATATTATTTCAACAAAAACCTATTAAACACAAGATTTACTTCTTATGATGGCTTGATATTCTTGTATTAGTGTTTTCCTATCCCCAGCATTTGCTCATTGGGATTTAAGGGAGAAGACACACAAGAATGGTCTTGCCATTACAAGATCATGTAATAACAAGGCTTGGAATCATCACCTAAATGAAGATTTGGAGTATAAAAGAAGATAAAATGAGCTTGTGAGTGTGAGTGTGTGTGTGGGTGGGGGGGGGGGGGGGGGGGGGGGGGGGGGGGAGCTTGGTCATGGCAAGGAGAGGAAAAGAAGAGAGTTTTTGTAAAAATTTTGAATGAGTAAAAATGAGGAGAGAGAGAAAATGAGCTTATATATTGAATGAATTAGGGTTTAGTTATAATAAAAGAAAGAAAAACAAAACAAAAAGAGGGGAATTGGCGAGGGGGTGCGCCGGCCACAGGAGAGTGTGTAGTTGTAATTTAAGTAATAAAATGTAATAATTAATTAGGAAACAAAATTTTCTTGGAAAAGAAAATATAATTAGTAGTTGTAAGGATGTAAGAATAGGGTATGGGTAGTGTGTAGTGTAGGTTGTACTTGTGAATAGTGGTAAATAGTAGACAAGACATCTACTTTACCGGTAATAAAGAAAATACAGGAATAAGGCTATAACTGTAATTTTTATAACCCATAAAATTATAAAATTTATATTTTTGAGATCCTTATAAAATTTCGGTTCTAATGAATATTATGGAATATTTTTCTGAGTTTCTGGTCCGAGGCTCGTTTTTCCGTAATTGGGCTCGGGAAGGCCTGGAATAGAAATTTTTCTAAAATTAAAACTTTTAAGGTTTGAATATACTTTAAAAAATAATTCACATTAATTTATTTTATAAAACTTCTTTTGTTATGAAACCGAAAGAAAGCCGGATTTAGGGTTTCTTAGTTTCTCTCACTAAGCTGGATTAGACCGATTTAGGGTTTTGCTTTTCGATTCTTGGAGTTTACTTGACTACTAAGAATACCGGGGTTTACAAATAAAGTGCTAATTTTTTGCATATTGCTCAAAGAGATTGGATAATGAAGCAGTATGAAATCAAGTTTAGCCGGTTGCTTCAATATACACCAGATTCATACAAATACAGTGAGGAACTGAAGAGAGAAGTTTTTTTAAGTGGATTAGATGAGGATTTGTGATTTAATTTGGAAGAATTTGATATAAGGACATTCTAAGAGTTAGTGGAAAGAGCTTGCATTGTTGAGGAAGCTAAGCAGAGAAAGGCAAGAATGACAGACAAGAAAGTCCATGTGTTCAGAAGGAGATTTCATTAGGGAACAAGTTCTAAGGACCTACCAAAGAGGTTCAGACCCATTTGCAACTTTAGAAGCAATGCTAATGGTACGAGGATTGCACTTGAGCCCATCATCTCTTGGAAATACAATGAGATACACTATCTAAAGAGATGCCCCCATTTATAGAATAAATGCTATTTATGTAGACACCTAAATCATAAGATGCCAGAGTGCCCAAAGAAAGTAACTAACACTGCTATGTTTGCAAACAAGTTGGGCACTTTGCCAACGAATGCTTACAAATGAAGATTGCTCCAACATAATCTTCAAGTCCATCTAAAGGATCTACCCCAGCAAAGTCTAGAAATGGAAATGGGAATGGAAATCAATATAGATCTTCAATGCCTGTGTCACGCTCCACAAGGTACCATAAATGTGGTAGTCTGCCACATATGATATTAAAGATTAAGAATGACTTTCCAAAGTCATGCGAAAGCTTCAACACTATATGTAAGGCATCTATCATAACGATAGGAGATACCAGTGGGATGTGTAGTTCGAGATAGTAAATATAGCATACAAGAATCTAGATAAACAATTAACTTCAAATTTTAAAAAAATATGGTCTTTACATCATCTTATGGGCATTCCCTCGATAAATCTCCAAAGATCAAAATATAATCTTAGTCTTACACAAAAAGAAACACTAATAGAATCAAAAGATCTTAAAGGAAATCTATTCTAAGATTTTCAAAAGGATTTCCCCCAAAAGCTTCCCAAAAACATAATTCCATCCAGATATATGGAGTCCTGGGGCAAAAGAGATATTGGTCCTGTGTCAACAAAAGTCTAATGGGGTGTAAGCTCAACTAGCTTAGTGAGAATATTCCCGAATTAGTATACTTGTATCAACAAATTCAAACAAGTTATTAACAAGCATATAAAATGCATCAAGCAAGTGAGAAAGTAATATATATGATCTAGCGAAAATCATATGTTTGAATGGATTTACTCCTTCATTCGAGGTTAGGTGTTTTGAGCTCTTTAAAATCCATCTTTGAAATCCGATGATGTAGTTTATTTCGAGCTCCTACTTGCTCTATCCTGAAATAGTTCTTTTAGGCTCATCCATAAATGGTTCTTTCAAGCTCCGATTCACCCATCTTTGTAGACTTGCGAGTTCTCGCAAACCCCACTATACTCTTGTCCCATCAAGCATAGTAGCTAATGAAATGAGACTCACTAGATTATATGCATGAATCAATTAATGCAACTTTTAATATGTGATTAATATAATTTAAAGGCGATCATAGAATTTGTAGACACTCCATGATGATAATAAAACACAATTTAATTAACAACAATTCATGTCTCAATATGCTTAGTATGCTTTCAATCAATATTATCATGCATATTCCATGTTCATTCTTTTCCCACTTCTAGTGCTTCTAGCTACAAACACAACCAAGTACGTAAAAGTAAGAGATAAACTCACTCGGCTATCCTTGCTAAAATTCTTTACTCGTAATGGTCCTCTAAATACGGATCCTCCTCAACTTCATGACCTAAACAAAAGAAATACCCGAAATGAATATTTCATGAAAGTTCTACTTGCACTTTCTAACTCTATTATAGTATCTACGTTAAAATTTGGATAGAAGGAAATTATAATTTAAGATGGCTATAACTTGCTTATTTTAACTCGTAATTTTGCATTTTATATGTCGTTTTTTACCTACTCGAAAAGATCTATCCATTTCTAAGATTATATTTGTCATAAAAAGCCATTTGGGTTCTAAAACATCACGGTACAAAATAGCTATGAAATTCCCAGCTTTTAAAAATAAAAAATTTCCAACTTGCCTTCGTCCAAAAAACCCTTCAACAAATACATGGATATTTGTATAGTTGAAAAATCATTTGAACATATATATATACTCATATTTTATGTATGATTTTTGTAGTGCTGTCTCAACACTGATTTTCACAAAATAATTTGTTTTTAAGAGTTTTAAAAGATGAAAACTTTAAATTTTTCCTTTTTAAATTGCTAGAAGAAAACATAAAATTCTTGGGTTGTTGTAAGTGAGTTGTCACGCCCCATAGGGGTACCCTATACATAATAGTCCCCATGCATTATAAGACTCACGAATCACTATCCAAGTCTTTCGGGAGTCTTGTGTAGATGTAAGGTGTCCATTTACAACAATAGAATACTTGATCCGATGGAGTTAAAGCGTTTAATTCGGCATTCAATAGCATTAGAAAATAAATCAAAACACATATGTGATTACTTACAATTTCTAAGGGGCATTCCCCCGCATAAGAATATTTAGAGATCTATTATAGTCATCCAGAGTCTCTTAGTTTCCTATGAAATTCTAAAAATTTTCGAATACAACTTTTAGAGGAAATGCCTAGCTCCTGTACCTGAGCTGTAGCTTGTCTCGGTCTAAGCCATATGAATTTGTGCTGCAATAAATAAAAACTATAGGGACGTAAGCTACACTAGCTTAGTAAGTGAGAACTTCCAAGATCACAATTATAACATGTCAATCAAATAAGTGATTAATCAGACAAGTGATATACATTAAACACATGAAATCATCAAACATATGATAAGTCGGAAATCATATGTGGATGGACTTGTGCCCTCTATCCGGGGTTAGCAGATTAACAAATCCTGCGGTACTACTCAGTATGTTGTTTAGGATCACGGTCAACCATTTTATATGGATCGCGATTAACCAACTCATTGTTTGTATATGGATCACGATTAACCAACTCATTATTCGTTTATGGATCACGATTAACCAACTCATTATTCGTTTATGGATCACGATTAACCAACTTTTACACCATTTAGGATCACGGAAAACCAACCAATGCTAATGCTCCATCCCCATTATGATATGAATGAGTCCATATTTATTTTCAAGTCCCGATATTCAATTATACCAATTCTTTAAGTGATCAATCAATAATCGCAGACATTCAATCCTAATTCATCTATACAAGCAATGGTTAATCACTTGACTTCGATATTCTTATATTCAATTTCTCATATAAAAAACAACCATATATAATTCCCATTCATCCCCATCATGCATATCTATTTTATCTTTGCCAAGTATCTACTACAACTATCATTACAACCACATACAATAATTGAAATCGGAAGTGGTACTTACTCGGCCATGGATCACCTGTCTTTTAGTAATGACAGTCCAGTAGTAGAGAATTGTCAAATCTAAGGTCACCTAAAAAGAAGAAATACCCTAATAAGTATTTCATCACTTAACTAATCCAAACTATATATTAAAACTTAGCAAATTCGTAATTCTTGTCATTTGCAAAAGTCCCGACTTAAAACGGTTATAACTTAGTCATTTTAACTTAGAATTTTGCAAATTATGTATCGATTTCTATCTACTTCGAAAGATCTATCTAATTCTAATATTATTTTCAAGTTTTGAGAATGTTAGGATCACAAAACAGTAGGATCACTTCTGATCAGTAATGGTTTTTCAAATCCAAAAATAGTTTTGTAAATGTTTGAAATTTTCTACTTTATAAATCAATTATTATATCAATATTAATGATTTCATATCATGAATGGCATGTTATGAGTTTAGTGTATGCATGATCTTGATGATGCTTGTCACGCCCCGTAGGGTATCCTAAACGTAACAGCCCGCCACATACTAAATAAGACTCTCGAGTTCCCTACCCGAGCCCTTCGGGAGTCTTAAGTAGATGTAAAGCGTTCCTTTACGACAATAGAATACTTCAACAAATGGAGTTAAACAGTTTAATGTGGCATTCATTAGCCATAGATAATAAATCAAAATGCATAATATAGTTTAAAATCTAAGGGGCATTCCCCCGCAAAAAATAAAAGTCCATTACAGTCATCCAGAGTCCTTAGTTTCCAACGGAAGTCTATACAAAAAGAATGGATTAAACTTCTATGGGAAACTCCTATCTTCGGTACCTGTGTGTGGCTTGCCTCGGCCTAAGCCATATAAACTCGTGCTGCAATAGATAAAAACTATGGGGGCGTAAGCTAACTAGCTTAGTGAGTAATAACTTCCATAACACAATTAAATACAATCATTCAAGCAAGTGATTATTCAAGCAATGTATGCATCAAACAATGTGATCAACAAACATATGACCAACCGGAAATCATATGTGGATGGACTTGCCCCTCCATCCCGGGTTAGCAGATTAACGAATCCTGCGGTACGACGCCGTTTAAGCTCACGGTCAACTAACAATATTTCATTTTATGGATCACGATTAACCAACAAATTCGTTTTATGGATCATGATTAACCAACATATTCGTTTTATGGATCACGAAAAACCAACCAATGCGAATGCTCCAACCCCATCGTGATATGAATGGACCCAATTTACAATTGAAGTTGAATATTCATTAATTCAATTCTTTTAGGTGACCAACAAGTATTCGCAGACATTCATCATAAGATACTAGTTAATCAGTCAATAGCTTAACACCCGGTTTCGATATTCCTTAAGTTCCAATTTACATATCAGCAGTAGAAAACATATATAATTCCCATAAACCCCATCATGCATGTACAATTTCTTTTTATCTTTGCCTACACCACTAGTGCCACTACATTACAATCACAATCATTAATTGAGAGTGGAAGTAAAACTCACTCGGCCATTGGACGCCGATCTTTCTAGTAGTAGTAGTCGGGAGGTAGAGTGTCGTCCTGCTCGGGATCACCTACCAAGCAAGAATAATCCTAATGAGACTCTCATTATGTAACTAAATCAAGCTATACATCTAAACTAGATGAATTCGGATTTCTCGCTATTTGCGGAAGTTCGACTTAAAACGCCATAACTTGGTCATTTTAACTGGAATTTCGCAAATTTTATATCGATCTCTATCTACTTCGAAAGATCTACCTATTTCTAGTATTATTTTCAAGTTTTGAAAATAGTAAAGTCACGGAACAGTGGGATCAGTTCTGTTCTACCATTTCTCAATTCCGAAAAATTTGTTTTACTTTTGATAAGAAATGTTCCTAGTTGATGATTCATGCATGAATGGTATAGGAATGAATTACTAACATGAATGCCATGTAATGAACTCAATATATGCATGGTCATGATGATTTTGTGATAATAAACTCTTATGAACTCCTAAGTGTTAGAAAATTCCTAAAGGTTATTTCTAAGAAGCTATTCTTCCACTTTACACTCTTAGGGTTTCTTTGACTTTAATCTTGTAATCCACTTGTTATCTAAATATAAGTTCTCAAAGTCTATATTAATCATGGCCTTCATTCATGCATAAAAATTCCCATTTTTCATTTGGTAAACATGTTTTAAACAAGCTTTTTGTAAATCCGAATTTTTGAAATTTCATTTTCTTGCATTTTTCTTATGGAAAAACTTGTCTAATGAACTAAAATTGAAGCTCCAATATATATATTATCTAAGGACTTCATTTAGCTTATAAAACATCCAATTTAGACTTAGATACTAAGTGTTCTTGTAGGCATGAACCTAAGTTACGAATTTAACCATTGATCAACATATCAATATTTTTCATTCTAATTCCACCACTTGTTTTACATTCCTATCATGCCTAAACTCATTCAAACTTATGAAAATCATTCTTTAATATCTATTACACATACCCTTCATTTTTCTTGTGAAAATGAGTTTAAAAATGATTTTGGTGGTTTTTAAGTAGGGTTTCATTTCATCCGAATTTCCAACATTGCATATTTAACAAAACCTTTCCTTTTCAATGTTCTAGGTTCCTAACACTCTATACATGACAAGACTATTTTTATGATCATCAATGCATGGAAAACAAAATAAACTATGATCATGCATGTACATGAAGATGTGGATGTCTAAACTTTAGATCTACTATATAATGCATGAATCATGGATCTCATGGCATGAACAACAATATATATGCAAGATCTCTACTTTACATGCATGAACAAGTTGATATTTCAAACAAAACTCATTCAAAGACTAGATCCACTTCTTGTGATGGCTTGAGATTCTTGTAGTAGTGTTTTCATGTCCCTTGCTATGCTCATTGGGATTAAATGAGAAAACACACAAGAATGATCTTGCCATTACAAGATTTGGGATGAACAAGCCTAAAATCAACATACCAAAGGAGTCTTGAAGTGGAAAAGAGAAGAAAACAAGTTGAAGTTGTGAGAGGGGAGGGGGCAAGGATCACGGCACAAAGGGGGAAAAAGAGAGAGTTTTTACTCTTTGTAAAAATTGAAACAAGAAGAAATGAGAGAGAGAGAGAAAAATATGTATATATATGAAGTGAATTAGGGTTTAGCTAAATAAAATGAGTAAAAATAAATAAATTGAGAGGGAAAGGGGGGGGGGGGGGGGGGGGGCGCCGGCCACACTCCTTGTGTGTGTGTGTGTGCTTTAAAAATTTGATATTTGTAATTTAGTAAATTAAATGTAATAAATGTGATAATTATTTAAGAGACAAAATTTCTTGGAAAAGAAAATTGAAATGAGTAGTTGTAAGGATGTAAGAATAGGGTATGGGTAGTGTGTAGTGTAGGTTGTACTTGTGAATAGTAGACAAGACATCTACTTTACCGGTTGTACCGAAAACACGGGAAAAGCTATAACTGTAATTTTTATAGCTCGGAAAATTATAAAATTGATATTTTTGGAATCCTTATAAAATTACGGTTCTAATGAATATTCCGGAACATTTTTCTGAATCCGTGGTCCGGGGCACGCTTTTCCGTAATTGAGCTCGGGAAGGCTCGGAATTGAAAAATTCCCGAATTTAAAACTTTCAAAGGTTTAAAATGTACTTTAGAACAATAATTCAAATTCATTTACTTTATAAAGTTCTTTTATTATGAAACGAAGAAAGCGGATTTAGGGTTCCTAGGCTTCGCTCACTAGACTCAAACTGGACCGGATTAGGGTTTCGCTTCCAACTCCCAGGGTTTCTTGACTACTGAGAATACCGGGGTTTACAATGCTTACTTAAAAGAAAATTTTAAAACTCTTTATTTTGCAAGACTTCAAGAATAACTACTTTTAAGAAAACTAGTTTCCTAACTTTGATAGTGTTGATTTCTCTCAAAAGATGAGTTTGATGATAACAAAAAGACTTAAATGATTTCTTACATATTTTGTTTAAGTGTACAACATTAGATATTAATAATGTAAAACTATATCAGAAACTATATTAGAAAGCTAGACAGTGAAACATTTATTCATCAGAAGGTTACTTAGAAGGTTCCAATGAGAATAGTAGGATTTTTTTTAGTCATCAGAGGGAACGTCGGAATGTTTATAAACTCTATGAGAATCATGTGTTTTTCAATTCATTTTTATTTATGAAGACCTAGCTCCAAAGTTGAGTATAATTTGTGTATTATGCTCAATGTGTTCCACAAAGTCGGTTCAAAATCCACAGGGATTAAAATTCAAATTAATGTTTGTTTTGGAGTTCATGAACACACAGTTGAAGTTCATACGGCCTAGAAGTGAAATTCAAATTATACAAACTAATTACATTTGAGGAGAAAGTTAGTGTGCATAATATGAAGTATTTACAAAATACAATTAAGATTTTTATGGAATATGTCCAAAGATTTTTTGAATCATACGAAGAACGTGAAAGCTTGATAAAGCATGAACAGTACCAAACGATGAAGCTATGCAACGAGGGATAAATCCAAGTTCGATTTTTCAGTATAAGATAAACATACAAGTTGTTGGTTATTTGATTTGTCTTCTGAAGCTGGAATTTCGAAGATTATATCAAGAATTCAAAAATCAAGTAAGTCAACAGTTGGATACGTGAGCTGATATTTCGAGGATTACACGCACGAAAATCAGGGACAAGTTCATCCTTTCGCTCTTCTAACCGTTAGAGTAATGGGAATAAAAAGAAAAAGAGCAAAACAGAACAAGATATAAAAACAACAAAGTGATACTCAATTTGCTACAGTGATCAAAGCCTTCTTACGAGAGAAATTGTCATATTCTATTGTTACTGTTCATTTGAACAAATAACTTTGAGGAAATTTAATTCTTATTCCTCTTGATTTGATCTTATTTTTTTAAGTGTGAGTTGAGAGTTACAAGTAGGCTTAGTTGATTGATTGATTAAGAGAATCAAGCTAAGTGAATTGTAGCCAAAGGATTGGCAAGAACTTCTTGTAACTTTTATTGATTTGATTGGATAGTGGAACACAACAGGTGAGGAGTACCAGGACCCTGGCTAGGAGTTGGAAGAGAGGATTGACGCTCGAGGCGGAACCTCTATATATTGATTTGCACTTTCTTCTCCTTATCTCTCTTTAATTTCATGATTTATCATTGATGATTTATATGTGTGATATATGCTTAGAAGGTTAATCAGAGAGTAAATCATTCATATTTTTCTTACTCAGAGAGTTAAGCAGAAGGTTTCTAAGTGTGAAAGTCTTGAATCACTTTTGATCCGAATTTTTGCTTGAAGCTTTTATTTGTTAAGACTGTTGTCTTAAGAAAGTTTTAAAGCCATTTTAGTTGAATAACCAAGTGGTGTGAAATTTGTTTTAAATTTTGAAAAGTAAATTTGAAACAAATTCCCACCCCCCTCCCTCCCCTCTCCCCTTGGTTTATCTTTTCGGGACAATAGGTAGCTCACTTGTGTTTTGGGATTAATTCTTAGGAATTTGTAGTTATCTTTAGAATTGAGTCTTCATTATATCTATTATTTAAGACCTTCATTTCTACATAAAAATTCTCATTTTATACTTTGTAAACATGTTTTCAAATAGGGTTTATTCCAAAATCCGATTTTTTTTGGAAATTTAGTTTTTGAATGATTCCTTTAGAAAAATAGGTGTTTTATGGTAATAATCCAAAATTACGAATTTCTAAAATTACGTAGTAACTCAAAATTCCTATTTATTTCTACTCTTTGTTTTGCATATTCCTCTTATCAAATCTCATTTCAACTTATAAAAATCATCACTTAATGATATATATTACCTATACCCTTCATTTTTCCTATAAAACACAAGTTTTAAAGTTGATAAAAGGGTTTTTAAAAAATATTTTTGAATTCATACGAATTTTTCATGTGAACGAACAAAAGTTTTTTTTTTCAAGTTTTTGTCTTATCTACTTAAAGATTTACTACTACAACATTTATATACACAAGACAAAGTCTTATGAGCTTAATACATGAAAACACAAAATATTCATGAGATCATGAATGTCAAGTATAATGTGAGTATCTAAATACTAGATCTACTACTTATGACGCATGAAATGAGTTTAAAAGCATGAACATGGATTTTTATGCAAAATCTCTACTTTATTCTGCTATTATATGTGTCACGCCCCGAAGGATACCCTAAACATGGCAGTCCGCCATACACAATATTAAAGCCTAGGAATGATCACTTTAGTCACGCAAAGGCTTCCATACTATGTACAAGGCGTCTAACATATGGAGGAGACAGATCGGAGTGATACATTTTATATTGATATAACTTGAGTAATAATGTAAATAAAATATAATTCACTATACTTCAATTACAATTCATCTAAAGCTTTCACTACATATCTATTACTAGGCAATTCACAAAACCTAGCTAATATCTTCAAGTATTCTTATTTCCTGCTGGAATCCCGAAGTCATGTTCGGCTCCAACCATCTCGATCCCCAAGTAACATTCTCCTGTCAACCTGTTTAATCAAACATCTATTGGGTTATAAGCTACACTAGCTTAATGAGAGTTCTCTTAATTTTGTATCATAACATGCAAGTTATAATTTATCCATATGCTATGCATGAACAAATACATGAGCAAACAAGCATATGACTTTCCGCTATCCATATGTGAATAGATTTACGCCTCCATTCGGAATTAGGGTGGTTCATAAATCTTGCAACCATAATTCCAATCTTGAGTGGGATGGTCCATAAGTCATGCAACCATAATCCCAATCTCTTTCTCTTAATTATACAATCTCTGCTGTTTTATTGTGGTAGTTTTAAGTGCCTACCCCCTTTTGTTAACTTAAGCGATCTCACATTCTTAATGTTAACAAAGGCCCCCTCGCCTTCCACTAATATACTTTTGTCCCACCAAAGATATATTAGCTAATGCAATATGACTTAATACGTGATATGCATGTACAGTTTATTCATATAATCGTGGCATGTTAATTATGTAGGTTTAGAGCGATCATAGAGAATTCCAAACAATTCAAGTCTATGCTAACTCTTATAATGATTTTACAACAAGTCTTACCTCGATATAATTATCATTCATTCAACCAAGATTATACCACAACTCATTACAATTTTATCTCTTCCTAAATCTAATGCAACTAGCTACAAGCATAAGCAAGGTAACAAAATAAGAGGAAAACTCACTCGGACATTGGACCACCGATCTCTTCGTAAAAGTAATCCGGTAGTAGAGAATCGTTGATTTCGGGGTCACCTAAAAATGAAGAAATACCCAAATGAGTATTTCTACTCAAAACTAATCCATTCTATCTCATACAAACTATCAAATTCATAATTCCCGTCCTAAGTGAGAATTCCAACTTAAAACGACCATAACTTGGTCATTTTAACTAGGAATTTAGCAAATTATATATCGATTTCTATCTAATTCGAAAGATATATCTAATTTTAATATCATATTTAAGTTTTTAAAACTATGAAGCTTCGAAAGGATCTGATCAAATCAGAATAGTAGCAAAAACCGATTTAGAAAATTGATTTTATGAAAGTTCATGAAGTTTCTTCTATCCAAAGCAAGTATTCATGCAATATAAACAAGCTACTATCATAAATGATATGTTATGAGATATATATATATATATACATGTTCTTGATGATATTGAATAAAAGAAATTTTTAGAAAACTTTTTCTTTCTAAGACTTTATGACAAATCAACTTAGAAAGGTTAGTCTTGTATTCTTGACAATCCCACTTGTTTTTTAGAAAAATTCCTTGATTAAAATTTATTTATCTGTTAAAATTAAGCTTCATTATATATTCCCTAAGGCCTTTGTTTTTCAATAAAACTCCCATTTTTACCTTTGTACATGTTTTAAAATTGGTTCATCCCAAAATCCGAATTTTATAAAAATTGTTTTTATGGTGATTCCTGTAAGAAAACTCATTTGATACTTAGAAAATTAAGGCTTAACCATACCTAGTCACTAAAGACTTCATTTCTTTAATAAAACTTTCATTTTGAGTTTGAAAAATAGGGGTTTTCATACCATTACTCAATTATTAAGAATTTCTTAAATGACAAATAACTCAAATTTTCCAACTTTATTCTACTCTTTGTTCTACATATTTTTCTTAGCAATCCCATCTTAATTTATAAAAATCATTACTTGATGATATTTATGACCTAAACTCTTCATTTTTCATATAAATCACAAGTTTTGGAGTTGATAAAAGGTTTTTAAGGCATGGTTTTGAAACCATCCAAATTTCACAAAGTTAGAATAAAACTCAAATTTTATACGTTGTAATCTCTTCCTATTTTGGGAATCTCTATTTGTAGATCTACCATTTACTTATCAAAAACATCTCCTATTGATACCTATTCTATAAGCCTTTCATTTTTTAAACAAAACCTTCATTTTAGTGTTGAAAAATGGGTTTTTAAAATTGGTTTTGGTTGAGATCCGAATTTACAAATTTATTTTTGGGCATATCTTTTGATAAAATCTATCTAAAATTATGAAAATTCACCCCTTACATATCTTATCTTTAGAGCCTTCCATATCTTGAATAAAAACTTCATTTTTTAATTGGAAAACATGTTTTTAAACTAGGCCTTGGCCTAAATCCGAAAATAAAATTTTTTTTTGAAAAATAATCTTTGAAAATCACCTTTGAACTATATAAAAATGAAGTCTTGATGATATATATACATTAAGCCTTTATTATTTTGAGTAAAACTTCCATTTTGACACTTAGAAAGTGGTTTTTAAAAATTGGTCTTGCCTAGATATGAATTTCACCATTTTTGTTTGAGTTCAAAACTAAAATCTACACTTTCTATGAACATAAATATATAAAAAAAAAAATCTATGGTAGTGAACTATAAACTCATAGATCTAAACATAAACATGATAAAAGCTATAGAAAAGTTAGATTTACAAAATATGACTACTTCTAGCAAGAAAATAATAATATTACAAAAAGAATAATCATGGATAAGAGGAGTGTTTCATTTTGGCATCATCATCCTTAGCTTTTAAGCTTATGGAATGTCCCAAAAACGGGACATTTAGCTAAAACATGCCTTGAACGGGATAACTTACGTATTGCTTCGCTGGATCAACCAAGGAAGAAGAGGAGGAGATGTAATAGGAATAAAAGCAACAAAGGAAAAAGGAATCGAGGTTCTTCAAGAACATCTACATCCGGAAATCTAGTCCACAACCCTCACACATATGGAGTGTATGAAGAAGCTAGTGATAAGGAGCTGGAGTCCTTTGCCATGGAAGGGAGCGAGGATCAAATATGCAACTCGGTATCAGGTTAGCGCTATACCCTTAGACTACCGCATATTCTTTCCTGTCAATAGAATTAAAGAGATAGGTTGTTAGAAATACCCTTCGGATTAAATGGCTAGACTAAAAATAGGAAAGCCCGAGACTATTAAAAACTAGAATGAGCCAATGATGGAAACTAAAACAAAACTCGATTAATTTAACGAATTCCAAGATACCCCTCATACAACTTCTTGTAAATAAAGAACTTTGAAAGATGGAAATTACGACGATCGTTACACAAAAGTTAAAATTCAGCGATCAAAACTCAATTACCAAACTCCATAAGATCTTCACAAGTAATGATATACAATAAAGCAATGAGATCTCTTGATTTCAATCCCATCAAGATGATCACGATGATAAGAATTTAAAACGATGATGACCATATTGTTTAAGGAATATGAATCATAAAGCACAATATTGTATATACAGCACATAAGAATGGAGAAGCGAATCCACAACCTTCGTTGGTTAAAGTAATCGAGTCATAAATGTCGTTGTCAAGTCGTCTAGTGTCGGTCAAGTAGAGTCGTCTGTGGTTCGAGTCAAGTCCGTGTCGTTTTCCAAAAGAGTGTGTAAGTGAAGGTTGGAATCGCTAAGCCAAATCTTATAAATTGTATGTGCTATATTTCGAAATACCTATCATGCGAAATTTAGAATGATACAAACCAAAGCATAACCGTGCTAGAAATATAACTCGAAATTCACAATCTTTTCTCAATAAACGATATACACATAACAAGTTTTGCGGACAAAACTTTCTTTAAGGTGGGGAGGATGTAAGCCCGGAAAATTTCAGTAAATAATTTAAGATGAACTTCGAAAATAAACCCTAAAAATCACTCCAAATTAAAACCGAATTTCGACAATAGTCCTAAATCACGAACGAATTCAAAACTTCTTAATCATGAGAAAATGAAAATCTTTAAAAATAAAATAAGAACTCAGTGGTCTTCAAATTCAAAACCACGACGTACGAAAAATTCCATATTTAACTCCGACTTATAAAACGGGTAATA
The DNA here is from genome assembly GCA_024138025.1 of Combretum micranthum. NCBI lineage: Eukaryota > Viridiplantae > Streptophyta > Magnoliopsida > Myrtales > Combretaceae > Combretum > Combretum micranthum. The sequence continues at coordinate 158,149 of JAMXBD010002111.1, read as the reverse complement.
TAAAGCTCAAAAACAAATTATTAAAAAGTAAATAACGATTGACTTTCGAAAATAAACTCAATTCAAGAATTCCGAAAACATTAAAGATATTAAATACTTACAAAAATAAAATTTAAAATAAATTTCTCAAATTAAATATGTTGTATAAACATAAATATCAGTTTCCAAATTGGCAAAGGTCTAAACCGGAAATCACCGGAAACCCTAACCGGAATACAATAGTGTAAGTCCGGCAATCTAGCGCCCCTAACCCTAGAGGCCGAGATGTAGTTTAAATATGTAGAATAGCTCATAGTAATATGAGTTTGTTTAAAAATATCAGATTGGTAAATTTTTACCTATTTCGAACCCGTTCGGATACAGACTTCGAAAAGCGTGTCCCGGGCTCGAGATATAAAAATATACCAATAGTACCGTTAGACTCGTAATTTCATAAGATTTCTAAATATATCAGTTATATAATTTTTCGGGTTATAAAAGTTACAGTTATAACCTTTTTATCGTATTTCCATTATTACCGGTAATTGATTAGTCTTTGCACTATTCATTTTTATTTCATTACAAAATTTTATTATTCTTATAAAGTCTTATATTTTTAGATAAATATTTTATATATTATAGAAAATTTTGTTTTTCTAAAATTTAGTTCGTTTGGGTCTTTACGGGATCAGATTCTGTTTAAGACCCGATACTAAAAATAAAATAAATTAATTTAATAATTGAAAAATATATTTAAAAATATTTTATTTTCATAAATATAATTTTTTAGAATTTTTCGGGTTATAAAAAATATTTATAGCCCATATTCGCGTATTTTGATCATACCGGTAACATATTTGTTAAAATACTAAAATAATTCAAATAATTATTTAATTTAATTATGAAAAATCTGCTACAATATTTGAATAAATTTTCTAATTTTATTTTATTGATAAAGTACTTTACAACCCATACCTTCAAGTACACCTTACACATATCACTTCCTTTTCACTTCAATCTTTCTACACATTATCCCACAATTCATGGCAGATTTTTGACTCATTATGGCTGCCATTGTCCTTTAATTTACTCCTATTTTGACTAAAATTAATTATATTTCAATCCTTCTTCAAAAAGTTACATTACACATTAATTATACAATTCAAATTTCAAGTCAAATTTCAACAAAACTCTCTCTCTCCCTCTATACAATTCACGTGCAGCAATTTGTGCCTTGTTTTATTTTTTTCTCTTTTCATTACAATTAAAACACTCATTTTCTCTCACTCCTTCATTTACTCACTTCCCTCTTTCATTCTTTACTTTTCTCTCTCTTTTTCCTCTCTTTCTTCTTCATTTCCTCTTGTTCCTCCATGAAAACAAGCTGCCCCCTTCTTCTTCCATGGCTTCCACACATATTTCTTAAAGATTTCTAAGCAAATCTTCTTCCCAAAGCTCCATAGGTGATATAGGTAAAGTGTAATGAAGGTTTCATGCATCAAATGACCTTCCATAAGCTTAAAAGCTTAGGATGATGATGCCAATAATGAAACACTCTTTTCTCTACTTTTATTATCTTGTATCAATTATTTTCTTGTTTAAAGTTGATATAATTTTGTAGATCTAAATTTTTGTAGCTTTGATTTTCGTTTATGCCATGGATCTTGTTATTTAAGTTGCTATCTTGTTATTTCTTATGATTCATGCATAGATCTATCATCCACATGTCCATCTTAGTGATTCATGCATTTAAAACTAGTTTAGAAAACTAGATCTAGAGTTTTGAGTTCATAAAAATGCATTAGACTTTGTTTTATGTTCTTGGATGATTGTGATAGCATGATGATGGTAGGAAGTTATAGGAACTCAAGATCTATTTTATTTTCAAACAAAAACAACTTTTGAAAATTCGGATGAAAATGGAACCATATTTAGAAAAGTGGTTTTTTCAACTTCAAAATGTATATTTTCATTTAAAATGAAGAGCTTAGGGTATAGATACCATAAATGAAATATTTTTGATAAGTGAAGTATAGATCCATGATGTTTATAGCTTATTTACCATGCATTTGTTTTATTTTATGTTCATATTAAGTATAGATCTTAGTTATGAACTCAAACAAATTGTGAAATTCGTTTTTGGCAAGACCCCCATTTAAAAGCCACTTTCCAAGTGTCAAAAATGTAATTTTACTTAAGAAAATGAAGGCTTAATATATATAATATATATATATATATATCACATCAAGGCTTCTTTTTACAAGAATCTAATGTGATTTTCAAAAGTTATTTTCAAATAAAAAATTCTATTTTCGGATTTTGGCCAAGGCATATTTTTAAAAACATGTTTTCCAACTCAAAAATGAAGTTTTTATTTAAGAAATGAAAGGCTCTTAGGATAGGATATGTAAGGAATAGATTTTCATAAGTTTAATAGATTTTATCAAAAGATATGTCCAAAAATGAATTTTGTAAATTCGGATCCCAACCAAGACCAATTTTTAGAACCCATGTATTAACTCCAAAACTCATGTTTTATGTGAAAAATGAATTATATAGGTAATAGATATTGTTAAGCAATGATTTTTACATGTTAAAATGAGTTTAGGCATGAGTAAGGTGTTAAACACGTAATGGAATTAAAATGAAAATTTTAAGTTAGTGATCAATTGTCAAATTCGTAATTTGAGATTATGCATAAGTAATCACTTAGTATTTAAGCTCAAATTGCAAGTTTTATGTGTTAAATGAAGTCCTTAGACAATAGATATAGTAAAGCTTCAAATTTTAATGCATTAAACAAGTTTTTCCGAAAGAAATCATTCAAAAAGTGGATTTTCTAAAATTCGGATTTTTGAGTAAATCATATTGGAAAACATATTTGAAAAAGTGTAAAATGCAAATTTTTGTGTAAGAATGAAGTCCTTAATGGTTATGTATGACTGAGTCTTAATTTTCTAAAACTCAAATGATTTTTACTTGAAGGAATCACTCAAAAACCAATTTTTGTAAAATTCGGATTTTGGAATCAACCCCACTTGAAAACATGTTTACAAAGTGTAAAATGGAAATTTTTATGTAGAAATGAAGGTTATAAGTAATACATATAATGAAGACTCAATTTTGACAAAATAATTATATTTTCTTAAGTAACAAATCCAAAACAAATGGAAATGATAAAAGTTAGAAAACTAGATTTTTCATAAGTAAGTTGTTATTATGGTCTTGCGAAATAGAAAGCTATAAAATTTCTTTTTAGCAAAATCATCAAGATCATGCATACATTAAGCTCATCTCATGTCATCCATGTTAGGAAATCATTCATATTGCATGTATGGCTAATTTATATAATAAAAAACATTACAAACATTTACAAAATTATTTTTCGGAATCGGAAAACGTTACTGATCAGATCTGATCTCTTTGTTTCGAGACCTAAATGTTTTCAAAACTTAAATATAATATTAGAATTAGATAGATCTTTCAAATTAGATAGAAATCGATATATAATTTGCGAGATTCCGAGTTAAAATGACCAAGTTATGGCCGTTTTAAGTTGGAATTCCCGCTTAGGACGAGAATTACGAATTTGATAGTTCGTATAAGATCGTTTAGATTAGTTTGAGTTGAAATACTTATTAGAGTATTTCTTCCTTTTTAGGAGATCCCGAGATCGACGATTCCATGCCACCGAATTATTATACTAGAAGACCGGTGATCCAATGGCCGAGTGAGTTTTCTCCTTATTTTGTTACTTTGATTGTGCTTGTAGTTAGTTGCATTAGAATTATAGGAACAAGATAAAAATCGATATGAATGGGGATGGGAGATATTATGAGACTGTGATGAATGTATGCCAAAGAAACTAAAGCATATCGAAACCACGATTTGATGGATAACTGCACCGTTCTATTTTCTGTTATATGTGTGATATTGGTTGGTCACTCTAAAGAATGTATAAATATTTTTGACTAAGCAAAAATTAAATTGGTCATGCATCGCATCGGACATATTGCATTTGGTAGCATGCTCCTACGCAGATCGATCGGTATGGTCCGTTGTTGCCTCATTTGGATAACGAGCCTGGTGCCAGAGCTCATTCAGGGTACTAAGGGCATGTAGATGCATTATTGGATAAGCCTAGCCGAGTCGAGTGCTAAGAGCTGAAGGCTTGGGGACTAGATGCGGTCGTGTAGACTCAATACCATTCCTAACCCAAGATACGGAGGGCGTAAATCCGTTTTGTGTGTAGGTTCCAGATACCCATGCATAATTGCTTGCTCACGTGTTTGTTCATGCATAGCATATGATTGATTATAACTTGTTTGTTATGGTATGGAATTAAGGAAATTCTCACTAACCTAGTGTAGCTTATACCCCAATAGTTGTTTAAATGAATAGGTTATCTAGAGAGTGCAAAGTGGGGATCGAATTGATTGGAGCCGGGAATGACTCCGGGATTTCGACAAAGAATACGAATGTTTAAAGTTATTAGCTAGGTTTTATTATTTGCCTTGTAATAGTTCTATGTAATAGAATCTTTTGATGATTTGTAATTGAAGTTTAATGAGTTGTATTTTGAAGAATAGTGAATTAAATTTCCTTTACATTGTTACTCAAGTTATATCAACATAAAATGTATCATTTCGATGTGTCTCCTCTATGTGTTAGACGCCTTGTACATAGTATGAAAGCCTTCGCATGACTGAGGTGGTCATTCTTAGGCTTTAATATTGTGTACGGAAAACTGCCACGTTTAGGGTACCCTTCGGGGCGTGACAGTATCTACTTTAGTTAAAATCTTGAAGAATTCTTCAGTACTAATACTTTAAAATTTATTATTAGCTTGTCTAAGCTTTTGAAAAGATTTTATTAAAAACAATACTTAGGTCTTTTATTGAAAAAATCCTTTATTAAGTCAAAGAAATTTAGTTTACTTTTCTTCATTAAAGAAAAGAACCCATTTTTAGTTTTGTTAAGACAACAACATTCCAATCATGCATGAATATGATTATGTAGCAAATGAAAAAGGTAAGAATAATACATAATAAGATAGAAAGAAATATAATAAGCATAATAATATGGTCAAGTATTGGGAGCCTTAGCTTTATCAAGGCTTTCCGGGACTAAGAATTAACTAGTCCCAAAAGAAAAGAAAGGAAAAGAAAGAAAGGAAAATTCATAATAACAATAGCAAAAATATTAAGATCATGTTAGTGAGAAGTTAGTGAGCAATTTAGGCTCTAAGAAATATAAATACACATATATATATAATAATATATATAAAGTTAGATTAAAGCAATAATAATATAACAACATAATAATAACTACATAATAACAATAATATAATGGAAGCTTAGGCATGAACATGAACATATTATTCCTTCCATAACCTTATAGGTTTAGGAAACATATACTGTAAACCCCTAATTTTTAGGGTAAACTTGAGCTTAAACCCTAAACCGGAAAGTCAACGGGAAACCTAAGTTAATAAAACCCTAAGAAACCCTAGCAATTTAGATCCGGTAACCCTGTGTTCTTAAACCAAGAAGTCGAAACATGAGTGAAAAGTATAGATTGGTTCGAAATAATATTAGCATGCTTAAAAATATCATATTAGTGAATTTTCGACCAATTTCGAACCCGATCGGATACAGACTTTGAAAAGCATGTCCCAGGATTCGAAATATTAAAAATATGTTATTAGTATCATTGGACTCATAATTTCATAAGATTTTCAAATATATCACTTATATAATTTTTTGGATTATAAAAGTTACAGTTATAACATTTTTATCATATTTTCTTTACTACCAATACTTTAATTATCTGATCTACTTTTTGATTTCTAATCAACTATTTATCAAGTACAACCACATATCCTTATAACCTGTTTTTACAATATTTCATCATTTTCCTTATATTTACTTTTCCAATACAACTTTTATTACTAAAATTATTTAATTTAATTTGGAAACTTACACAACACAACACACATATCCCTATCTCTCTCTTCATTGAACCGACACCCCTCTCCCTCTATTCTCCCTCGATTTGTTTTATTTTCTTTATTTTATTTAACACACAAACCCTAATCCACTTTTCTATATAAACCCCTTTATGCCTTCACCTTTTCATTTTCCTTCTTCCCTCATTTTCACTTTTAAAAAAACTTTACAAACTCTTTTCTCTCCTCTCTTTGTGTCGTGACCCTCTCCCTTTATACACACATACACACACTTTTGTTTTTCTTCAAGTTTTCTTCCTCCACACATCTAATAGGTAATAGATCAACACTCTACCATCTTAAAAACATGTAATGGCAAGACCATTCATGTGTGGATCCACTCAAAAATCCCCATGAGCTTTAAGCTAGGGATGTGGAAACACTTGAACATGAGATCCTTGCCATCATAATGTTATAGATCTTGTTATTTATGTTGTTTGGCTATTATTTTTCTTTATTACTAAGTTATGTTGTTATTATTAGTGTTTTGTGCATATATCCATCATTTAACCATATCTACATAATGATCATAGTGCATTTGCATTTATGACTGGTATGATAAACTAGATCTAGTTGTTTTGAGTTCATAAATGCCTTAGGTTTTTTATTTATGTACATAAAGGACTTGTAATAGCATGATAATAGTAGGAAAATGTTAGAAAGCTTAAGATCTATTTTGGTTTCAACAAAAATGGATTTTTGAAATTCGGATAAAAAAGGAACCTTATTTAGAAAATCTATTTTTGAACTTCAAAATGAGTATTTTACATTAAAAATGAAAGACTTAGGGAATAGGTACCATAAATGAGTGATCTTGATGAGTAAAGCTTAGATCTACCAAGTGATATTTTCAAAACAAGGAAAAGTTTACAAAAGTTATGTTTCAATCCCAACAACAAACTTAAAATTCATAATAAGGAAGGCTTGATATATGAAAACCTATTTTTCAACCTAAAACAAGATTTTTATTAAAGAAATGGAAGCCTTAAGGAGTAGGTTTGATTAGGAGATAGTTTTTGAAAGATTAAATGAGTTTTACAAAAGAAACAACCCCAAATATAAATTTCAAAATTCGGATTTGAGAATGACCTCTATTTAAACACCTATTTCCAAATGCCAAAATGAGGATTTTTATGAAAAAATAGAAGTCCTAGGAATACATGTAATAAAGACCTAATTTTGAATGGGATAAATTAAATTTATCAAAGTATAATCGTAAAACAAGGAAAGGTTTCAAAGTATATATTAAACAATGTTTTTATTCCTTAAAAATCTTGTAAAATTCGTAACTAGGAAAACCCCCTATGAAAATATCTATTTTCCAACTCCAAAATGAAGAATTCTATTAAAGTAATTGGAACGCCCCAAAAAATTAATTTGATTAATTAAATAACTTAATGCACTACCACCATGTATAATACTCTAAAGTATTATACGCTAACGCTTCCTTTAAAAGATTTTGTTTATGTTGAACATTGCTGCTCATTTTTAGGTTATGAAATCATTCAATTAGATTCTTGCAACAACTGGATTTAGCAACTGAAAACAATTCATTAAAATCATTTATAAAACTCTACTCTCTCCAGAGCAGACCAATTTTCTAAGAAACAACACTTTAGAAAAACACTTTATAATTTACTCTTAGGGGTAGATTATCATTTACAAAACATAACAAGCCCCATTAAAAAAATAACAAATTTGTAAATAAATCTAGTTCTCACTAAATAAATAAAAATAAAAGAAAATACAGACATTCAACGACCCTAGCCCACTTCACTCACTCTCACGGGTCTTTTGGATCGCCCCAAAAACCCAAAACAAGCATCATCATCAATTACAACATCAACATCAACCATAACAACTCAACAACATCAACATCATCCTCAACATCTCATCATCACCATCTTCATCAATAATAACACCTGTAAAAAGAATAACAATAACAAGAATGAGCCGAAGTTCAATACACGATAACATAATCACACACGAAGTGGCATGTGATCTTAACTAAATGTATTGTATCTACAACGGATTATTATCTTTTCTTTAAAGTAAACAAACATTACGGGAGTATTCAAACTCTGGACAACAGGGATAGCGCGGGAACCTGAGTAACGATCACGACGCTCAAGAGGTTGATATAAGCAGCTCGAATACTTATATCTCCTAAATAAATCTATCCATAAATAAGAAAAATAGCTTCATCCAGGGTTAACAGCCATTACACAACTCAACTTAAACTGAGTCCACAACATGAATCTAGTTCACCGTTCCCATAAACGTTGAACTAAACCATGGTATTTCCCTCCAAGTTTAAGTAAATGTTATACCGATACTATTTTTCCTATCAGCTACCCACCGAGCCACTAATGAAAGTCATTGCATCATGATGAGTGGCTTAAGCACTTAAAACTACTATGTCATTGCATCATGACAAGGTGCCGCTCCTTGGACTGGATACCAATCTTCCACTCCAGGGTAAGAATTGGCTTTGAACGATGGAAAACACAACCAACACTCATCAATTATTAAGCTGAGTTTAAGTTCTTAATCCATTTCAGATGCCTATCTTAACATCCAACACGTAAATTATTGCATACCTCTTATATGAAATCCAAACAGGGTCTCAGAAGTTAAGACAGAAACCATCTGAAAGAATATACCAAATATCCTTATCTGTTTAAGAATTAAATTCATATAAGAACTTAAACCAATGATCCACTTAAATAACAAACTCATATAAGAACTTATATCAATTTTTCACTTATCTAAAACTTTTATTATAACTTTATTTGATCAGACACTAATTTGGAATCCTATTATGTCTGCGAAGATCGCCCCGCCAAAATATGGACAGTTCTCCTTTGTCTGTCAAAGAATATCTTTTCTTTTTGTTTATAGTGTTTTATTAAAAAAGCATAAAAAAGGAATTCATGTACCAAAAACATTCATTTTCTAAGTAAACACACATTTGAGACAACATATTCCCATATTATTCAAAGATCATCCTAATTTATTCATCTAAGCCAATTATTAGCTATTAACCCATTTTAGCTTAACCTTAGCCAAATTGATTAGAATTAGTGATTTAATTCATTACTAAGTCAAGTTAATTAAATTAAACAATCTAACCCATTTTAGCTTAGTGAAGTTCATTAAGTTATGTTGTATTTAGATTCATTACTAATTCATTATACATCTTGGATCCATGTCAACTTGAGCTTACATTAACTTAAACTTAGCCAAATTAATTAACCTTAATCAATTAATTCAAAAACTAAGTCAAAATGGTTAAACTAACTTAATCTAATTCATTTTAACTCATTCAAGTCTATTTAATCAAGTTGAACCCAAGTTTGTTAGCTAGGTTCATTTTATAACTAACTTCTTTATTTAATCCAATTATCTATTAAATGTATAATTCCACTTAATTCATGCTTAATTATATCAATTAACTAATATAACACATAAAATATTATTTATCTATCTCATTTTAGCTCAAAAAGACTCATTTACTAAGCAAACACACATTTAACAAACAAAAACAAGTTTTAAACTTTGTTTGGAAAATGTATCAGCTGAAAAGAAGTAAAATATAAGCATTGATAATTTTAGAATTTGTAAAAACTTAAAACATGGAAGTTGTAGATCGCTTTTTAAGCTTTCCAAATCATTTTGAATCACTTCAATCCGAGTTCGTATGAAAAAAGTTATGATTAAATTACAAAACAGTGTCGTGCTTAAAAATTTTGACCCAAGGAGATCACCCCCTTTGATACGGCTGTAATCTGGCTTGTTTCATTTGAAAATTATTATTCTGAGGAGGTCACGGCTCATATCATGCTCGTGATGAATAGAAGATCCTAGCTACGCATTTTCCTTGTCTTTTTACACAACCTTTAACTACTTAATCCAATATACATCAACAACAACTACTTGTTACAAATATAAACATGCATAAACTTGTCTCCTAGACACTTCTATACACATATCTATATCATATTCCTCTAAAACATTTCATTGAACACTTGGTCTACATAAATCTACATATATCTAAGTTTTCAACAAACATGCTCATATATAATATATTTACTACTTTCATCACAAGTTTTACATATTACTAGTCCTAATACAACATTCACATGCATAAACAAGAATTAAAGCAAGGAAATTAACAATACTTATCTTTTTGGACAAAACCCACTTCTTGATTCTTCCTCTTCTACTGCTCCTTATTGGTTGTTGAAGCTACTTCTAGCTTAATTCCTACTCCAACCTTGTTTTCTATCTTTGATTTCCTCTATAAACTTGTTAAATTTGAGATTTATGTTTTAAATTTGGAGAAATGGAAGTAATAGAAAGAGAAACAATGGAAAAGGAAGAAGGAAGAGAGAGGAAAAAAAAGGGTAGCCAATGAAAAAGGAAAGGAAAAGAAAAGGTGTATATATATATAGAGAGAGAGAGAGAGAAAATTAGAGATATTTTAAAGTAAATGTATTAGGTTTAGAACTTTTATATCAATATCTTTAGTTCTAGAAGTATTTATGAAATAATCTGAAGATCAACGGGTTAGAAATAAAGAACTTAAGATAGGGAATTGTTTTAAAAGATTGGGTTATATCGAATTGATATTTAATTTGAGCTTAAACTCAAATATGATATTTTAAGAAAGCCAGTTATTCCAAAATTTATGGAGATTAAGAATTTGGGATGTTGGGCTAAAGTTTAAGCATTTAGAGATCCATTAAACATTTCAACAACATGTTTGGGGTTTTAAGAATCGAAATCTCAAATTTCAACTTATCTTTAATTAATAAGTTATTTTTCGTTAAATTATCTAATCATAATTCATATATCTATTTCACTTGCATTATTTTAATCTATCTAAATCCAGTTTCTAACTTAGATGAAGTTTTGGGATATTTTAGTAATGAAGGTGTTGGGCATATAGGTCATCAAGGTTGAGGTTTGATAAAAACAAGTGTGATTTTGCAAGGAATAAAACTAGTTTTCTTAAGTCTAGTAATTTCAAAAGTTTTGTAAGGCACTACAAGAATTATTGATATCATAAATCATTGAAGATATACATATAGATAGCTCATCTCATGACATTCATGATAATAACTTGTAGGTAATGCATGTACATATAATGCATTTGGCAGAAACAAGCTAGGAAAATAGTGTTATACATATCCCATAAAGCATTGTCCAAGTACATGAAGAAATAAATTTACCAACACTCATGAATCATGCATGATATTAAGTTATATATGTATATAAAAGAGTCTTTCAAGATATAATGACAGCTAAGTATCTATCAAAGCTTTGGAATGATGCTTGGATTGAAATTAGGAATTGATATGTGGGAAGGGAATTTCGTATAGCATTCTGTACCCTACTATTCATGGACCTAATGACATTATTTGATGGAAATAACTTTAGAAATAAAGAGCTCTCATCGAATAGGTAGAAATCTATATATAATATGTGAAATTCCGAGTTAAGTTGGAATTTCCTCGTAGGTGAACTTTGACGAACTTGTTATAGTAGAATTTATAAGTTTATTCAAACCTCATAGAAATACTCATTGGAGTTTATTCTTTTGATTAGCAGACTTGGGAAACGGACTAGACCTTCCTGAGGACTATTACGATTAAGTAGATTTTCGCGCCATGGCAAAGTGAGTTCACTATCTTTAAATTATATGCTTATGATTGTGCTTGTAATGATAGTGGCATTAGATTTAGGGCAATTTGAAATTGGAATGTGCATGTGAATTCTATTTGATTGAATTGATGATAAGAATATCGAAATGGAATTGTTGTAAATATTTGTATGATTTAGTATAGAATTGAAGTGTCTGCAATATCTATGATCGCCCATAAATCGTCAATTAATATTCCATGATCTTGTAATCAAATTGACCATGCATACCATATGTTGAGTCATATTGCATTTGTTATTATACCTTTGTTGGAAGAAGGCATAATAGCTAGGCAACGAGGGGTTTGTAAACTCGAATGTTAGCATAACGGCCGGAATTAAAATGGTAGTGATGTAGGCACTTATATCAACTACAAAATGGTGAGTGGGTCGGCACCTGAATCAACCACAATGTAAATGAGAAAAATTGGAATCTATGGTCGTATCAGCCTAAAACACCTAATCCCGAATGGAGAGCATAAATCCATTCAACATAGGACTCCCGAAAAGTCTTATGTATTGTATACTCACATGCTTGTGCATTTTATATGATTGATAATATAACTTGTTTGCTCTATTGTATAATGAAGTATTTAATTTGGAAGTGAAACTCACTAAGCTCGTAAGCTTATACCCCTATAGTTTCCTGTTGCAGTATGATTATTTATGGCTATCCCCAAGAGGCTACTTTTCTCAAGTACAGCTTTTGGAATTGAAGGAGCTTTTTGAAGAAGTCGGGACCTATATGTTAGGCATAGACTTCTAGTTAAATCTCGTTAATCTTATATATATGTGTGTGTGTGTGTGTGTGTGTGTGTGTGTGTGTATGTGTGTGTGTATGTGTGTGTGTGTGATGTAAGAGACTTTTGAAGACCTAAGGACTCTTAGTATTTAACGGGGGTATGCCCCTTAGATCTTGTAATAGATTAATCTGGTTATAACTGTTATGATTTATATCCTTAACGCTATGTATGTGTCATGCCCCAAAGAGTACCCTAAACGTGACAGTCCAACACACTCAATATTAAAGCTTAAATGTGACAACCTTAGCCACTCCCAAAAGCTTTGATATTAAGTGTAAGGCGTGCTCTCACAAATTTAGAGGACCATACATGGAATTATGATGCTTAAGAAGATATAATAACATATTAAGAAAAGAGGATTCATAATATTCATTCACTTATAACAATGATCTTTGCAAACTTAGGGATATCTCCCTTAATCACTAATCTATTACAAGAACATTTTTACATCATTTCTAATACTAAACTTCATCTAAAATTTCCTTTATCCAAAAAGAAATTACCTGATCGCAGAGTCCTCGTGGCCTTAACCACAAATAGGGAAACTGCAAAAGATATCTATGGAGGTATAAGCTAACAGGCTTAGTGAGAATTATTTCCATAAATAACTTCTTGTAACAAAATTTCAAACAAGTCATTTAATCAAACAAATGGAATGCAACATACACGTGGGCAAACAAGACATATAGTTTTTTCGGGAACTATATGTTGAATGGATTTGCGCCCTCCATTTGGGGTTTGGTGATACATAACCTCAAAACAAGTAGTTTTAGTAACAAGTTTTATGCTTTCGATCAATATCGCCAAGCATATAAAGTCTACTTGAATTGAGCCTTACTTTCGGATCTTCCACCAAGCATTTCCTTTTCCATAACGCCGCCAAGCAATTGCTTTCGGATACTCCGCCAAGTGTTGCTTTCGACATGAGCTTACTATCCTTCTCAACCAAGGATAATAACCCAAATGCAATGTGACTCACTTCGTGGTATGCATGAATCCGTTTATTTATGATATTAGAACATTATTATTGTCCAATTAAGGTGATCAAGAATCCCATACAAAGCAAGTGCTATACTAATACAAGCATTTAAATCAATTTCGACCTCACTATTCTTAAGATTCTTTCAAGAAATTATTTTACATACATATCCATTTGTCTTTTCCTAACTCTAATGTAACTAAATTACAAGCACAACAAGTAGAGCATTTAAAGGAAATAAACTCACGATGCCATGTCGACTATTCTTCTTATACGGATGAGTCGCTCACACCCTCCACTTAATTGAAATAATCTTCGAGATATAGGTATCCTTCCTCGGAGTCACCTAGCCAAAGAAAATACCCACAATGAGTATTTCTTGGTCATTTTCTTGAATTTTGACAAAACAATGTCAAAAGAACGTTAAAGTTCATATAAATGAAAGTTCCAACTTAAAATGGCCATATCTTAGTCATTTTAACTCGGAATCGCGCATATAATATACCGATTTCTAGCTACTTGAAAAGATCTATTCATTTCTAAAACTATTTTTATTAAACTAAACCATTTTAGCCCCGAAACAGTGGCGATAAAATTCACCACCAATTTTCCAACTCAAAAACAACTTTGGTTCAATCAATCAAAATTTGTTTGATAAATACTTAGTTATCTATATAGTTGAAAAATTCTCTTTTTATGGTTACTTAGCTCATATTTATTCATGCTCAAGTGGTTTTTTTCCAAATCATGTTGCTCAAGTAAAATCATGTCAGTTTTAGAGTATTAGAAAAATATAGTTTACAAGAATTCATTTTTCTATAAATCTCTTGAAATGAATATTTTGTTTCCTTTGTTTTCCAAAGATGTTTTATGTTGGCTTATATATATATTCCCAAGTAACTTTTTGAAAATAAATTTTCTTCTTTCTATTTTTCCTATTTATTTTCCCTTTACAAATTTCTTTGTCTATTCGTTTGTAAAGATCTTTATTTGAAAATTCCTCATCCTTTCATTATGCTATCTTTTTATAAAAATCATTTTTGTACCAACAATTATTTTCTTTTGAAAAACAAAGTGGAATATTAAAAGTTTAAGGAGCTTTTCATGACAAAAGTAGTTTCTAAAATTTTAGTGAGTTCTTTTTGTAACTTGAAAAGAAATGAGTTTATTTTTGTTAAAACATAGGTTTTATACTTCACTTGAACTTATTTCTAAGTGATAAAATCTCCTTTTTGTTAATTATTTTTAGAATTTGAAACTTTGGACAACAAGTTAACTGAACATGAATTATGAGAAAATAATAGCAAGCAAATAACATAAATAATAAAGTCAAGTATGGGAGTCTTAGCTTTTTCAAGGCTCCTGGGACTAAGAAGTAGACTAGTCCCAAAATAAAAATAAAATGAAAGAAAGAAAAAATTGTTTTGACTTGATGAGGACAAGTCTAAGACTAGAGACTAGTCTTAAAATAACAAGGAATGAATAAATAAATTGCAATTGAATAAATAAATAAATAAATTGCATAAAATAAATAATTTGCAAGTGAGCTTATATGCTCTAAAGAATATGTATATATATGAAGGAAAGCACTTGTGCTACTAGTGTTGCTCCTAATTGGGGTCTTATAACCGAAGTGGGTGCAGAGGTTGTGGGTGTTTGTTGTATGTATGCTCTTATCGTCTCTTCTAAACGTCTTATGGTGGTCAAGAGTTCTTGAGTTAGATCTTGTGGAGGTGGGTGCTCCTTTTCTTGTTGTGCTTCGAGGAGGATGCTTGATCGTGGCATAATTTCCTCGAGTAGCTTCCTAGAACCAAACGAAGCGATCGTATTAGATATTCTCTTTATTTCAGGTTTTTACGCACATGTTATTTGTTTTTAAGGAAAAGGGAAGCATAAAAGGGCTTGTATCGTTCGATTAAAGGGTTGACGTAGGCATTATTTACCTAGGGGTCTTACCTAAAGAGATATTACACTTATCTTGTTCTTAATTGGTCTTGGCTAGGAGTTGAATAGGGTTACTATGCATCAAGGATTATTGAATTTGCTAAGGCAGGCTTACTTTATTCCATGTCTCAATTCCTTTGTCCCCATCATGTTTTCTCCACATTGTTCTGCAAAGTTCTTTCTCTAGGTCATTTCTACCATTCTTAATCTTGGGTCAACATTCTAGGGTAAATCCTCTTCATGTGATACTTTCATTTCATATCTTACTAAATATCCTCTGATTCTTGTATAAGTATTTCTTACCTTCTTCTAATATTCTCTAAGGTAAAGTTCTATTCCTAAACATAAGGATTCTTAAACATAAGATCAAATCCTATCAATCTATCCTTCTACTCTTCTTTTTCCTAGTTCCCAAAACCTTGTTGCTCTGATACCAACTTAAACTGTCACGCCCTGAGGGGTATCCTAAACGTGGCAGTCCACTGTACACAATACTAAAGCCTAGGAATGACTACCTTAGTCATGCAAAGGCTTCCATATCATGTACAAGGCGTACATCACAACCAAGGGAACGCATCGGAGTAGCACAATTTATATTGATAATAAATAAGTAACAAGACAAAGAGAATACTTATCATAAAACATAAACATATTACATTTCAATTCTTATGGGCATGTTCCTCTATTGTCTGCAAATAGATAAACATTACTAATCATATAGGTCATTACATAAAGAATCTTACAAAACTATTTCATCTTATGATTCCATTTTCTTCTTGAAGCTTAAAATCCTTCCATGACTTCCTTAGTATCATGATCCTCGATTTAAGCCAGGGTATACCTATTTCATCAAATCTATAGGGGTATACGTTTACAATAGCTTAGTGAGATATTCCTTTTATTCGACACCGAATATTCAAACAAGTTTATTTATATAAACACAATATGCTATGCTCAAATGCAACAATCACATGATTACACAAATATATATTAGTTATCCGAAAACCATATATAGAACGGATTTACCCCTACGTATCAAGGTTAGGAATCGGGGGGGAAGGTCTCAAACTTCTACTGGTAGTCCCAAGTCCTCACCACAGCGTTTGGTATGGCTCGGCTCCGAACCTAGAGTCGCTTTTTCCCTAGCGATTTGGGTTTCTCCAGGAAGGAACATGGCCGTGGCAAACGCACAGATCATGCAATCCAACTCTACGCGTAGTAGAGGTAGCAGCCTTTCGAAATAGATGTGACTCGTCAGATGCTATGCGTGAGCGTTTTATTTTTTTAGCCAAACCTTATTAAGGTTTTTTAGGGGCGATCAATCAATTTAGCAAACAATAAACATACATTACAAGTGAGTAACAAAATTATTTAACAAATAGTTCGAAGTTGCGATATTCTTTTCTTATTTTCAAGTATAAACATAGAATCATATATATACACAAATCCCGAATTCCCAAATAATATATATATATATATCCATTTTTATCTTTTGTTAGTATACTAATGCTACTACTTTACGAGCACAAGCAAGATAACGAATTTAGGAGGAATAACTCACTCGTCCATTTCGCGATCTTCTTAGTCGTAATAATCCTCGGGTAGGGTAATCTCGTATCTTTCATCACCTAGACAAAAGAAATACCCGGATAAGTCTTTCATGAATTTTCTATTCTTGGAGACTCTAGACTTTTCTTAAAATCGCGGTAAAATCGTATAAGAGGAAATTTCCAACTTAAAATGGCCATAACTTGCTCATTTTAACTCGGAATTTCACATGTAATATACGTTTTCTACCTATTCAAAAAGATCTATCCATTTATAAGGTTATCTTTGTCATATAAGGTCATTTGGGTTCCAAAAACATTGGGTACAGATTTAAAACGAATTATTTCTAAACTTTTGCAAATCCATTTTCTAATCAACTTCATTTCAAAGAAAGTCCTTTTGTAACAATGAAAGTATATAAATATATATTTGATAAACACTTTTGAATATATAGGTAAGCTCACTTTATATGCAAAAATCCTAATGGTAGTGTCTCAACAATTCATTTTGAAAATTTCTTTTCAAGTATTTAAAGAAACTTTATATTTTCCTAGGTTGTTAAAATGAGTATATTCTTATTTTATTTTCTTCATTCTTTTTCCAAGGACAAATAAATCTTCTTTTAACCTTAGTTTTTCATAAATTTCACTTCTAGTTGATAAAAGATCAATTTTATCAAAAGTATATTAAGTTAATGAAAACTCTTTTTCAAATTTTGTATTTAGGATGATTTTAGAAAATGATCTTGTCTTCTTATGTTTATTTCTAAAATATAAGCTTTTGCTTTCTAAAACTTGTTCTTTCATTTCTTTTGAAAAGGATCATTTTTATTGATAAAATCATTTGTTTACATTCTTTGAAAAAGTTTCTCTTTTAGGAATTTGAAAATCATTATTTTTCCTAAATGGGTTTTAATTTGTGGATTAAATTATCTTATCTTTGAAAACTAGTTTGTTTCCTTAGTTTTGTTATGGAGTTAAAAGAGTTTAAATCTTAAGCTTTTGTAAAGCTTCTTAATATTTAACAAACTATTTTACTAAAACTTAGGTTACCACATTATAAAGAAACTATTTATTCTTTATGTTTCCTTGGTAAACTACCTTTGTTATTTAAGAAACTTGAGAAAGCTTTAGTACTTTAGTTTTATGTTGTTGATAATAACTTTGTGACAAATCACATAATAAAAATCTAGTTTTGAGTTCCTTTAATAAAATGAAATCCCACTTTTTGATTAGTTGAGACATTAACATTATGTAGATGCAAGTATCATGAGCATATAAAATAATAAGAACATAAGAAAATGCTAGAAACAAATAATAAGCAATAAAATATCAAGTATTGGGAACCTTAGCTTCATCAAGGTATCTCGGTCAAGTATTAGAGCCTTAGCTTCATCAAGGCATCCCGGGACTAAGAATGGACTAGTCCTGAAAGATTTAAAGAAAATAAACAAAATATTGTTTTGACTTCATATGGACAAGTCTAAGACTAGAAAACTAGTCTTAATAATTGCATAAAATAAATAAATTGCATAACTTGAAGGTAATAAATAACAAATGAGCTTATATGCTTAAATAAATATATATACATAGTATACATAATATTATATAACAAATAATAACAATAATAATAACAACATAATAAATGGGAAGCTTATGTACAAAAACAAAACATGAACATGTTGTTGCTTTTACTACTCATATGAGTCTCAAAACAACATCATAATCATGTTAAGTTACATGACATGAGTGAATAATAGTTGGAAGAAATATTTACCTAAAGTATATAAGTGGTATGAAGATGGTAGATGGAATGGGTATTATGTGAGTAGTGATATGTGGTAGATAGTTTAGTATGGGGATGATTTTTGTGAGGAATTGGTTTGAGAGAGTTTTGGTAGAGAGAATTCTTGAAGAGAGAATTTGTGGAGAAATTTTGAGAGAGTTTTGGTAGTGAAATGAATTGTGTGAAAGAATGGAAGAGGAAGGAGTATTTATAGAATTTTTGGAGTGAATTTTTGATGTAATAAAATAAATTGAAAAAAAAAAATAAATGAGAGGGAAGGAGAGGCTAGTAGCAGCCATGATGCATTGGAGAGAGAGTGAGTTGATTTTTGAGTGAAATTTGTAAGAAAATAATTAATATGTAAGGTAGATTTGATATAAGAAGTATTGGAAATATAAAGTAAGAAAAATATATGTAGGTAGTAAGAAATAGGTGTAAGAAAAAGTAGAGATAGTGAAACGTAATGAATAGTAGAAAAGTACTATGAATAGTAGACTAGACAATTAAAGTACCGGTAGTAATAAAAATACGTGTATTAATGCGATATCTGTAATTTTTAGCTACCGAAAATTCTAAAATTGATATTTTTGGAGTCCTTGTATTTTTACGAGTCTATTGGTTTAAACGGAATATTTTTAATATTCGAGCTTCAGGACGCGCTTTTCGAGAACCGATCCGTTTGAGTCCGAAGGAGACTCGAAATTCACGAATATGATATTTTTATGTTACCCTATATTATTACGAACTATTTTAAGCTATTGGCTTAATTTCATTTTCTAGGGTTTGAGAACGCGGATTACCAGATTTTAAACACTAGGGTTCGTTATAGGCTTTGTTGACTTTAGGGTTCCGGTTTGACTTCTGGTTTCGTTGAGATATTCGTAAGATCGTATAATTTTCGAGTTTTGGTCGTTTTAATTTTTAGCTCGATATTGTGGTTTCTCTTATTTTATTTGAGACTATTTAATAGTTCTTAGTTTTCGGGATCGTTTAACCGAATCTAGGGTATGAGTTGGCTTCAGTTTGACTTTCGGTAAAAACTTAAAATTTCTGATTCTGAAATTTACCAAAGGATTTAGGATCTTATTATTTCGTTGTTAAGCGGTATTTGGATATATCGTTTTGATTTATGTTATAGGAATTGGGTAGATGATTTGATCAGCATACGGACGTTGATTAAACCGGAAGTTGGACTTTATATTTTGTTTCAAGGGTTTTCGTTTTTCTCAGACTAAGAAATCTCGTTTTTGATCTTATTTGGAATTAAGTTTTAACTTGGTTCGATTTTTAGGGTTTCGTTTCCGGTGTTTGACTCGGTCTAGAATTTGGTTTTAACTAGAGTTTATTTTCGGAAATTTAAATTTCAACATTAAACTTCTAAGGCTATTTTCTATGAATTATGAAAATTTTCGAGGGTTTACAAAAAATATATATACTTTTTGTTAGTTAAGTTCTTTGAGAAAATCATCTTTATTGTTATTTAGGAAAAAATCTTAGTGAGTTTGAAAAGAAGGTGAAAAAGAAAAATTTTCCTATGGATGTGATAACAAGGTCTTGATTTGGTGACAAAGATATATATTAAGAAAGTTGGTTTCATTTCCTTTATTAAAGAAAATTCTACTTTAGATTTTGTTGAGACAATAACATTATCATGATGCATGTATATGAGTACGTAGAATGAAAATGAAAGCATAAGAAATATGTAAGAAACAAATAATAATCAAGATAATAATATCAATTATTGGGAACCTTAGCTTCATCAAGGTAACCCGGTCAAGTATTGGGAGCCTTAGCTTCATCAAGGCATCGCGAGATTAAGAATAGACTAGTCTCAAAAAGAAAAAAGAAAAGAAAGAACAAGTTGTTTTGACTTGATGGGGACAAGTCTAAGACTAGAAAGACTAGTCTTAAAACATGAAAGTAAATAAATTTCAATAACAAGTAAGCTTATATGCTCTAAAAGATATATATAGCTACATAGATATATATAGTTAGATATAAATATGGAAGCATAATAACAATAATAACATAAAGGAAGATATAAACATGAACAAAAACAAAACATGAACATATTGTTACTTCTTTAACTCTCATGAGTCTTAAGAAACAAAACTAAGCTATGTTAAGTTATATGAACATAATGAGTAAATATAAGAAGCTTTACCTAAGGTTATAAATTTGTTAAAGAAGGAAAGAAGTGGTTATAGTAATATGTGGGTAGTAGTTAAAGAGAGATTTTGGTAGTATGTGAGTGGATAAAAGTGAGAAATTTGGAAAAGTGAAGAGAAATTTTTGGAGAGAGGATTTGATGAGTGATTTTAGGAGAGTTTTGATTGGTAGATGAGTGTGTGAAAGAAGTGGAGGGAAATGGGTATTTATAGTTGAAGATGAGGGAAATTGTGTGTAATAAAATAAATTGAAAAAGAAAAATTAAGAAGAAGGTATAAGGGGGGAGGCACCAATCATGTAGAAGAAAAGGGGAGAGAGAGACTAAATTTGTATTTTTGTAAGAGAAATAATTGATATGTAAGATATGATTTGATATAAGATGTATTAAAAAGGTAAAATGTAAGAAAATAAGTGTATAGGTAATAAAAAAAAAGTAGAAATAGATGAATAGTAGAAATAGTACTATAAATAGTAGAGTAGATAAAAAAATACAGGTAATAATAAAAATGCGCATAAACGGGCTATATCAGATATTTTTAGATACCGAAAAATTATGAAACTAATATATTTGGATTTCTTATATTATTATGAGTCTATTGGTATTATCAGAATATTTTTATTATCCGGTGTACTGGGACACAATTTTTCGAAAACTGATCCGTTCGGATCCGAAAGACACAAGAATTGGAGAATGGAGAATATGATATTTTCAAGCTTTCTATAAATTAAGAACTCCTATCAATCAATTATTTTAGTTCCTTGTTTAGGGTTTAATAACGCGAGATTGCCAATCTAAACACTAGGTTGTTGTAGACTTGTTGACTTTTAGGGTTCCAGTTTGACTTTCGGCTTGTTGATTTATTCGTAGGATCGTAAAATTTTTGGGGTTTTTCACCTTGTTATTTTTTGTTTAACATTTATGGTTTATATTTTATTTTTTATTTATTTGTGATTTTTGATACTTTTCAACTATCGGAGATCATTTGACTGAGTCAGGGTCATGGATTGACTCAATTTGATTTTTGGTGGTATTGAAAATTTTTATTCTAAAATTCACCGAATGATTTAAGGTTTTAGTATTTTGTTATCAAGCGTTATTCGGATATATCATCTTGATTTGCGTGTTAGGAATCGGATAGATGATTTGATTGGTATTGATGTTGAATCAATCGATTGTTAGATTTTCCATTCTGTTTTGAGGGTTCTCTTATTCTCAAGGTTAAGGATTTTCATATTTCATCTTATTTAAAATTTGGTTTTAACTTGGGTTTATTTTCAAGGTTTCGGTTTTGGTGTTTGACTTTTAGGATTATTTTCTAAGAATTATGAAAATTTTAGGGGTTTAGATATATAGCAAATCTACTAGTTAAACTTAACTCTATCAGCCTTTCGTGTAACCAGGAGTTCGAGTATGAATGTTTTGTGTAGTCTTACTTTTGTTTTACTTCATGAACTATCATTTCTATTTTGTTAAGTAAAGTTATTTATAATTTTCTAGTAGTTATATTACAACTCTTAGACATGGTCAAAGTTACAAAGTAAGTATGTACATGTCTTTATTATTTCCTTATAAGTTTAATTTTAGTTTGTTAACTTAGTGTACCTATTAAACTTAGCGTTTTACTCTTAAACGGTAAAATATGTGAGTACTAGTGTGTTTGATAGAAAGAACTTATTGGAACTTTACAAAATAAAACTTACCTTAGTTTAGTGAATGTGTTTTGTGTGATTACTTTACTTTTTCTTCAAAAATACTGAAAGTAGCATTTGAGATGTGATTTCTTAAAGATTTTCTAATATTGAAAGTAAGGGTTTGAAGAAATAGTTTATGTCTTAATTGTAAACGTAAGTAGAAATGAAAATGAGGGTTTCATAGAAAAATGACAGCAAAAGCAAAAGAAGTTTGCGTTTATCGAATTTTGTATTTGTTAAAAGATATCTTGTACTATTTATATTAGCATAGTAGGTAATGATGTTTGGCTAGTATAAACTTTAAATATCAACTGTTTGTTTTGAAAGTGAAAGAAAGTAAGATAAGCTTATTTTAAAAATGTCATTTCATCATTTAAAGGGGGTGTAATGGCATGGAGTTTGTCAGAACTTCAAAGTTAGGCGTGCTTTAGGCAAGTAATCCCAGGATGGGGACCCCCTGGGAAGTGCTGCACCAAAAAGGACAAAACCGTATAGTGTGTGGCTAAAGCGGATAATACCCCGATGGGTAGAGTTCCGAGTCGTTACATAGTGCCTCTTGTGTCCTAGTTGTGCATGGGTGCACTGGAAGGGCCAGTGTACCTGGCATCACGATCCCTGCCCTCAAGGTGGCCTGAGGGCCTAGGGGTATCCCCTCCGCTACGGTGGAGCATAGGGTGGCAGGTCGTGACAAATAGCATCAAAGCAGTAGTTTTGGACTGTGTAACAAAACTGACATAAACGTCCATTCTTAAGTAGGGAGTATATAATACCCTCAAATATAGATGGTGGAATTTTAATCACAGAGGCGCCTTTTCGGTGTAATGGCTTGAGTTTATCAAAACTCCAAAGTTAGTGTGCTTAGGCAGAGCAATCCTAGGATGGGTGACTATTGGGAATCGCTGGTACAAAAAGGACAAAACAATATGGCGTGTGGCGAAAGTGGACAATACCTCGGTGGATAGAGTTCTAAATTGTTACACAATGCCCTTAAAGTCCTAGTTGTGCTTAAGGTGCATTGGGAGGGCTAGTGCTTAGCATCATGATCCCTGTAGGGTGGCCTAAGGGAATAAGGGTGTCCTCCAGTGCGGTGGAGCCTGGATGGCTGGTGGAACTCTAATCACAATGATGTCTTTTTGGTATAATGGCTTGGAGTTTATCAAAACTCTAAGGTTAAGCGTACTTTGGGCAAGCAATCCTAAGGGGGTGACCTCCTGGGAAGCGCTGGCACAAAGGAAAAAACTGTGTGCATGTGGTCAAGCGGATAATATCTCAATGGGTAAAGTTCGAGTCATACATAATACCTCTGGTGTCTTAGTTGTGCTGAGGTTACACTAGGAGGGCTAGTGTACCTCGTATCACGATTCCCTGCCAAGAGTAGCTGAGGGCCTAGGGGAACACCCTCGCTACGGTGGAGTCTGAGATGGCAGGTCATCACAAATGGTATCAGAGCAATGATTCTGGACTGTGTAACGAAACTGACGAGGACGTCAGTTCTATAGTGGGGGAGTATGTAATACCCCTCAAATATAGATGGTGGAACTTTAATAACAAAGATGCCTTTTCAGTGTAATGACTTAGAGTTTGTCAGAACTCCAAAATTAAGCATGCTCTAGGTAGAGCAATCCCAAGATGGGTGACCCCCTAAGAAGCACTGGCACCAAAAAAGATAAAACCGTATGGCGTGTGGCTAAAGAAGATAATACCTTGGTAGGTAGAGTTCCGAGTCGTTACATAGCGCCTCTGGTGTCTTAATTGTGCTTGAGGGTGTACTGGGAGGGCTAGTATACCTAGCATCATGATCCCTGCCCAGGGTAGCCTAAGGGCCTAGAAACGCGCCCTCCACTGCGGTGAAGCCTAGGATGGTAGGTTGTGACAAATGATATCGAGCAATGGTTCTGGACCTGTGTGACGAAACTAACATGGACGTCAATTCCATAAGTGGGAGAGTATGTAATACTCCTCAAATATTGATGATGGAACTCTAATCATTGAGGTACTTTTTCGGTGTAATAGCTTGGAGTTTTTCAGATTCCAAAGTTAAGCGTGCTCTGGATAAATAAATCTCAGGATGGGTGACCTCATGGAAAGTGCTGGCACCAAAAAGGACAAACCATGCGGCGTATGCCAAAGCAGATATACCTCGGTGAGTAGAGTTTCAAGTCGATTACATAGTGCCTCTAGTGCCTGGTTGTGCCTAAAGGTGCACTGGGAGGGTTAGTGTACCTGGTATCACTATCCCAGCTCAAGGTGGCCTAAAGGCCTAGGGGCGTGCCCTCCGCTGCAGTGGAGCCTGTGGTAGCAGATCGTGACAAATGGTATCAAAGCAATGGTTCTAGACCTCTGTAATAAAACTGACGGGGATGTCAGATCTATAAGTGGGGGAGTATGTAAAACCCCCTCAAATATAGATGGTTGAACTCTATCATAGAGGTGCCTCTTCGATATAATGGCTTAGAGTTTTGTCAAAACTCCAAAGTTAATCGTGCTCTAGGTAGATCAATCCTAGGATGGGTGATCCCCTGGGAAGTGCTTGCACCAAAAAGAACAAAACCCTGTGGCGTCTGGCCAAAGCAGATAATACCTCGGTGGGTAGAGCTCCGAGTCATTACATAGTGTCTTTGGTGTCTTAATTATGCTTGAATGTGCACTGGGAGGCCAGTACACCTAGCATCACGATCCCTGCCTAGAGTGGCCTGAAGGCCTAGGGGCACCCCCCTCCTCTACAGTGAAGCTTGGGGTGGTTGGTGGAACTCTAATCACAGAAGCGCCTTTTCGGTGTAATGGCTTGGAGTTTGTTAGAACTCTAAAGTTAAGCATGCTCTGAGTAGAACAACCCCAGGATGTGTAACCCCTTGGGAAGCGCTAGCACCAAAAAGGGAAAAAAGTGCGGCGTGTGGCCAAAGCGAACAATATCTCGGTGGATAGAGTTTTGAGTCGTTACATACTACCTCTGATGTCCTAGTTGTGCCTGAAGGTGCACTAGGAGGGCTAGTATACATAGTATTATGATCCCTGCTCAGGGTGGCCTGAGGGCCTTGGGGCACCCCTTCAACTGCAGTGGAACCTGGGGTGGCAGGTTTGACAGAT
The DNA here is from genome assembly GCA_024138025.1 of Combretum micranthum. Taxonomy (NCBI): domain Eukaryota; kingdom Viridiplantae; phylum Streptophyta; class Magnoliopsida; order Myrtales; family Combretaceae; genus Combretum; species Combretum micranthum. The sequence continues at coordinate 132,453 of JAMXBD010002111.1, read as the reverse complement.
AGCTTTATGAAAAATGGGTCAAGTTTGCCCTTGTCCAGAAATTTTACAATAAAAAAATTTCATAAGACTTGTAGGTAGCATTTGAAAGAAATTTAGGTGTAAATACTAAAAATTAAAGTCTTTAATTTATGTAGGACAAACAAATTATGATATTTGTTAGATATTAATTAATATATAAGCAAATTAATAATTATTTCAAAATGAAAATATTAAAGATAGAATTTAGATCCTAAATCTCATAAAAATAAATTTTATGATTAATATTTGATGTTTTATGTATACAGAATCATTTCTAATCTATCATTGACTACACAAAATTCACTAGAGATATAGTGGTCCACACTATATTTATGTTGAGGAAAAAAAACTCGAGTATTACATTGTAACTCATGCCTAATTGTAGGATCAAGGCAAAAAATGAAACAATTAGGCAAGAAAGAGTTGGATAAACCAACTATCTAATTTAAGAGTGACTCAAATTAAGCTTGATACTCATTAACAGTCCCTTCTTAGGTCAATTTCGACAATATTCCTTATGGATCTTCATATCCGATGGTCCAAAATAAAACTTCAATGCCTCAAGAAATTGAGACCAGGTACCCAAATGATTATTATGATGACCCATTGGTACCATTCCGATGTTTCCTCCTCAAAAGCAACTGATGATATGATGATTCTTTGATGTTCTGATACTTTATGAAAATTGAAGAAATGCTTTGCTTTAAAGATCTAATTTCTAACATCCTAACCCAAAAACTATGGTATTTCCAATTTAATTCCTTTCAAGAGATTTTCTCCTCAGGTAGAACATGATGAATTAGAAATATCATTCTGAGCTATTTGATTTAACTGCTAAATTTGAGTCATATGTAATTCCAACTTCTCTATTCTTGATGAAAATCTTGAATAAGTGTATGACAACTCTACTCTATTTGATTCTGTTGTTGTTGTATCGCCAAGAATGTACTTTTGAGTGCATCCATATCTGATGATGATACTTGAGGATGAAGCTCCGGTGCCATGGATAAAAAATCGACAAGAGCACTAAATTGATGCGGCCCATCCCACTTACTACTTCTAAATGCCCTAAAGTGTTCTGTTGATTATGGATATTTTCTTTCTTAATATATTACATATTTATATATTATAAAATATAAACAACAAATAGTACTTAAATATGTTTGTCATAAACATTTATTCATTTCATAAGTTATTATTTACATCTATTATATATTTTTTTTACGTAATAACTTCTTATATAAAAAAAATAAAATACACAACTTGGTAAATAATGTATAACAATAATGTAATATGTTATATATAAGTAATATCATAAAATACTACTTAAAATAAAGTATATTTCAATAATAAAATATGTAAATAAAATACACTATAAAATGTAAACTTAGTATATCTAAACATATATAAATATATAAATATTTTATTTTATTTTAATAATATATTAATAAAATATATAATCATATTTTTTATAATGATTTTATTATCTATATTTATTATAAGTATTCATAGTTATTGAATGTATAAAAAATTATATCTATATATCTTACATATTTATATTGACATGCTATATATTATTTAAAATATAATAACATATTTGGAAAAAAATATACTATGTAAAAATTTATATTATATTTAAATAATAAAATGTATAATATAAAATAATAGTTAATTCTAAATATAATTAAATTGATATTATAAATTATTTTATTAATATATTAATCTAAATATATTTAAATTGATATTATATATTATTTTATGAATATATGTTATTGAATATATAAAAACTTTTGTTCTTTATATCTTACATAATTTATATTTAGATACTATATATTATTTAAAATATAATAGCATATTTTCCAAAAAATAATATACCATGTAAAAAATATAGTATATTTTAATAAAATGTATAATATATAATAATTAGTTAAATATAAATATATTTAAATTGATATATTAATTATTTTATTAATATGTTAATGAAAAATAGAATTTTTTATATTGTTAATAGTATATTTATATATATATGTAATAAAATTTATATATTTATGTGTTTTACATAATTTATTAAGTGTAATAAAAATATATAAAAAATAAATATTACTACTAAAATTCATAATTTATTAAGTTAATATAAATTAAAATAAATAACTAATGTAAAAAGTTATAATTATTATATATCATTAAATAAATATAAATATATAAAATATTCATATATACATACTATATAATTTTTTTAATAATAATATCATATTTGGAAAAAAAGTTATAACATGCTACTAAAAAATATTATATATTATAATAAATATATAATATAAAATAATTATTATAAAATGTAAACTTAGTATATATAAGTAATATATATTATTTTAGTTAAATATTAATGAAAAATCCTTAATAAATAAGAAAATTGAAATTATAAAATATAAGTAAAATGTTTTATAGTTATAATATTGTAAATTGTGATATATATTAAATAAACAGTAGTAGAACTTTATTCTTAAATATAAGAATTGGTTCATCGGGTTAGTGCTTGTGAAAATTTCGATGTTAAGTGTGTTAGTATTCAATGATGGGTGATTTTTTGAGAAGGATAAAAAGGAGGCAAATGAGAATTTTTTTAAAATAATTTATTTTAGAATCAGAGACAGATTTACAACGGAATAATTTTGTTTATTATTTACCAATTAGGTTATTTAATAATAACTAATTCTAAAATAAAGATAGATTTGCAATAGAAATTCCATTGTAAATTTGCAACAAATAACAAATCCGTCTTTAAAAGAATTAACGATGATGATGTTTGAGATAGAAATTTGCGACGAAAAATTTATCTTTAAAAGTCTTCATTGACGGATTTTTCGCTTTTAGAGATAGAATTTTTTTGTCTCTAAAGCCAAAATTTCTTGTAGTGACTATTTCAACTATCAAGTACTTGTAGTTAAGGCTGTTGATCTAGTTACATTTTAACTACTTTACAAGATAATCTCTACGCTAAACTAGCTTTTGCCTTCTCTTTGTGTTATCTTCATCATGTGTAACATATACTAGAGATGGAGTAGCAAAAAATGGTGGATATAAGTCTTTATTAGATTTATGAAGTAAATTTGATTGTTATTTTGAAAAGAGTTTGACATGAAATGCAAAAAACTTTAATCGCATAGTTAGTTATTAGTATTATGAAATGATCTAAATTTAAATTCTATTTAATTTCCATGTGTTTGTTTATTTATCTTAATTGTTGAATGAATGAGCATGATGATTATGATAGTTGTGTTGCTAATAGTCTAATGTATTATTTTGCATATGTAGTGAAATTATATTTTGTTTTATATGTATTAATGTGTGTGTAGTATAATTATTAATTGTGTCTTTTATACATTAAGGTGTTAAGTTAAGTTAGATTTATAAAATCAATCTTGTTTTTTCATAAGATTAGTTGATAGAAATTTTCCTTAGTTAAGCTAGCATTTATGCCTAATGAAGCCCCAAATGAGACTCAAATTCACCTAAAATGCACCCTAAATTTATATATGCCTTAAAAGTCAAATTAGAGATAGGTTTGAGACTTAATTTTGCTTAATTAACCTCCTTTTTAGGGAAGCCTCTCCTTTATACGAATTTTCCTTTTTCTTTCTTTCTTTTCTCTTCCTCTTTCATTTCAATTTCCAAGTCTAACCCAAGAACAATATCAAGCTTTGGAAATCAAAGTTCTTCTCAAGACAAGGCATATACATGTGAGTTGATTTGAGTATGATTTTGTTTTGTTTTCATTTCTTGTAGTGGTTATGTGAGATCTTGATTAGGATGAGTTTAAATGCTATCTCAATTGTTTGTTCATGCTTTGAGATTAGCTAGGAATGTGTTTGGTTAGTGAATGAGTATTGTTTATGCATTGTTGTAGTGATATCAAGTGTTTGGAAGAAACAAAGATAGTTTAAGTAGCTAAAGTTGAGGATGATGGAAGTAGGATTTGAAGTGATCAAATGTATTGATTTAATGTTTTGGAGTTGTTAGGATTGAGTAGTGTAGATAGGAGTGAGTATGTGAAGTTAAACATGAAGTTGAAGAAGATTTTAAAGTGTTATAGGTTAGAAAATTTAGAAGTGGAAAAACAGGGGAGTGTGTTCTGTCGAATAGGTCTGTTTTGAACGTACGCCAGCATATGGAAATTCAATGCCGCCGGCGTAGAGGCAGCGTTGAAAGCAATCAGAAGTGAAATTCTTAACATCGCTTTTGAACACCGCCGGCCTTTTCAATAAATTTTGCCAGCGTTTGTTCTTTAGAACGTACGCCGGCAATTTGAGAGTTCAAGCCACCAGCGTAGGGGGCGGTGTTGAAGTGGAACAGAACCAGATTTTTAAACGCCAGAGTGAAACGCCGCCGGCGTAAGGTACCTACGCTGCCGGCGTTCAATCAAATTTTGCAAGCGTTGGAAGGCAGCGTATCCCCTGAGTTTTTCAATTCCAAACTTTTTCAATCTCTCAATCTTTACTTCATATATGAATTCTATTGAATATATGAGTTAAATAAACATGTTTTATGCATGAATTTGATATTTAGACTCTATGCAAAGTTTAATGAATTTCCTTGTACAATCGATCTAGGATTGTGATATATGTATATATATTTGTGAATGTGAAATCTATATTTATTTATTTATTGATTATTTTGATGTTCCTATTTCAATTAAGGGTTCTTCGGTTAGTTCATCACCGAGAGATTATAGTGATATATTATCGGGTTTAGGTACGCAATAACTTGTTTGATGTTTGCTAGGAATAGGCATTCCTAATCTGACTTAAATTGATTCAACTTAATATTTGAATGAATTGGATGTCTATTACGCTGTTTAATCTGGTCCGAGGAGCAGCAAGCCTGTCATGATGCAATAACATATTAGTTAGGCGCTTAACCAAGTCATGATGCAATGACTTTACCATGATGCAATGGTACGCTATGATGCAATAGCGATTCTTTTGGTTAAGTGGGTAGCCGATAGGGGGAATAGTATCTGAGTAATGTTTTCTTAAACTTAAGGGGAAATACCATGATTTAGTTCAAAGTTTATGGGAACTTGTGAGCTAGGCTCATGTTATGGACTGAGTTTAAGTAGAGTCGGACAATGGCTTTTGAATCCTAAATGAAGCTATTATCTTGATGAAATAGATATAGGAGATATAAGTATTCGGGCTGCTTATATCAACCCCCTGAGCAGCTGCTATTACTCAGGATCCCTGAATTCCCAAAGCGTGATCCGGGGTTTGAATACCCTCTTGTTGATTTGTAAAAGAAAGTTTAATAAAGATAATCACTTGTCTTCTAATGCATTACATTGGCTTGATGACTTGTATTTGCATTTGTTATTGTGTACTGGGCCTTTGGCTCACTTTTACTGCTTTGCAGGTATTGGAAACGAGTTTTATGATGTTTTAGGCTATGGGTCCGATTTCGAGAGATTCCTGGATGAGTGGGACGAATATGACTCAAACACCCTAGACTTTTGGAGGAATTTTTGTTAAGGAAAAAGTTATGTATAGAAGACTTGATAGATAAGCCTATTTTTGTAAAGATCTTAAGATCCCCTAGGATTCTTTTTTATTTAAGAAAACATGTAATTTTTGTAGTATCTTGTATTGACACTAAACAGTGTATATTTGATGTAAATATATAGATAGATTGCTTTTGTTAGCAATCTTGTTTTATTAAAAGTTCTTTATAAAGTTTTAGTGGTTTTGATCAAACAATTTTCATAAACTGTTAGTTTTAGGATAACTTTACATATAATGTGAAAATGTTATATGTGGTTGGGGACTCGGTACTCTAAGTCTCGGAATGTAGAGGGTCGGGTCTTTACATATTAATTAGTTACTTGGTCAAATGAAGTATTGCAAAAGGTGTAGGCTTTAATTTGTTTTTCCATGGAAAATAGGGTTTATAAAACTAAATTCATTTTATATTTGTCAAAACTTATGAGGATGTGATACTTGAAATCTTAATAATCTGTAGGACAGTGGAATCTTATTATATGTACATATATATATTCATAATTTATTTGCTTATTCTTGTGCATTATGATATATTTATTTGACTTGGAATCATATTACTTCCCAAGTCGTTGTCCAATGTCTATTCTTGTGGAAGAGTATGCACTTACATACGAGTTACGTCCGTAAAATTCCTGCAACTTTTTTTTATTTCAACACGGGCGCTTCTCCATTTCAAACCAAAAAAGAGAGAGGGAGAAAGAGATAATGACTTATTTATTACTCATTTTCCAACAATTCAGCACTAATCTGTATTGAAAACAAACATGTCAACTGCGTGCAGCCACCAATATCGCGACTAATTTTAGTATGTGGACCAATAAATAAAGGATTCAACACGAGATTGGTTGAATTTATTACTAGGTATATCTTCCTATAATCTTCTGATATCTAACAAAATGAATTTTACATATTGTTTTATATTTCCATATATACAAATTCTAGAATTCCACATATCATAAATGCATATCTATTTAAAATAAGTAAGTACAATTTTCATTAGCTCTTGATATATAGAAAATCTGATCTATGTACATTCTCTTTTTTTTTTTTTTTTTCAATTAAGGTAAGGGGATTCTAACAAAGCAGAAATACATGAAAAATAAAAATAAAATCGAAATTGAATAAGTAGCATATGATTATCGGAAGATGATTTTCTAAGTGTCCGTTGATTCATAGAGTACTCATACAATTAGACATCAACATTTGTAAAACCCTATGAAAACACAAATTTTGGGAAAAGAGCAAAGAGATGCAGTTTTCAACAATATTATTAATTGGCCAAACTCACAATTCGCCCAAAGGCATTTGTTTTATACTAAAAACCTAAATTTTGTTAAAAAAAGAACTTATTAAAAATTGCGTAGACATAAAACAAATAAAAAAGGTAAGGAAAACGCCACAAATAACGTAAAAAACAAAAAATTCTTATTAGAAGTTATTATAATATCAAAACTTTACAAGAAGACAAAAGCACGATCTTAATAACTTGAATGAAGGAATTTGCCAGAAAAATGACATTCTTCATGAAGAAAATTGATGAATTTATTGGTTAGCTAATTTTTCATCGAACCAGGTCTTGAAACAAGAAAGTTCAAAATTGTCAAAATTATGAAGTTGCCATTGAATAATTTTTTTATCCATTTTTCTATAAAATCATTCATCACCACTTCCATTGCATCAAATTCAAACATGTACTTCTTCCTTGAAAGTCTAAAATGATGCTATTAAGTTTTGGCCATCGACAATAGGGATGGAACCGAGGTGGGTCATTATAGGGTATCTGGCTTGCCCGAATAGTTAAAAACCCTATAGGGTCGCAGGGCAAGTTTAAAAAATTACATGCCGTCTCTATAGGATTTCGGGTCGGGTTGGGTTTGGGTCATTAAAAAAAACTGGATGGGTAACTCTAACCCATCATATTATAGACAATTTAAAAAATTGAATTTGAAATTTTAAAAAACAAAACCATATTAATTTTTATCTTTAAGAATGGTTGTTAATAGTTTTAACTTTATTTTGTCTTTTTTTTCTAATTTTTATTTTTATCTCTTAAAAAAATATTTTTATAATATTATTAATTTTTTTTGTTTTAACAAATAAAATAGCTAGTTTTATGAACCTGTGAATTGGCGAGTGATTGTGACTAGCCTAACTCGGTTTAGACCATACTGAAGTCTAGCTGTCAACCTACCACCCAATATTTTGTTGGAAGATGCAATTGAATTTAACTAAGTATTGAAAAGGGGAAAAAAAATGAAGCAGGTCGCGAGACAGGACGGGTCAAGGTCAAAACCCTGTAGGGACGGGTTTGGGTATTGAATAGAAAACCCTATAAGATCGCGGATCGGGTTTGTGATACTCTATTGGGACATGGGTCGGGTTGGGTCTTATGTGACTCGTCCTAGTTGCATCCCTAATTGGCACGTGTATTTTACTTTCTTTTTTTTTTTACATATAATGTTAACACACTATATATATATATATATATAAATACATGTTTATATTGATTTTTACTTTTCCGCGTCTTTCAATAAAGAAAAAGAAAAAAAAAGCTGACAAGATATATGACGTAACATCTTGTTTCTTCTCCCTATATATATTCACAACGTTCATTTCCTGTTAACTGGAAAACGAACCCCACACTTTAATTCAGTCCTGGCTTAATTTGTATCCTGTCCTCTCATCAATTATTTTGTTCACATGGAGTGCAGTGATAATACCACTAATATTACACATATGACTACTTGCACGACGCCCTGCAATATCTTCTCCAAAATCACTTTCTCCTAATTCTTCTTCATCTTCTAGGTCTCCTTCTCCGAATGTGGACTACTAATAAAAAATTCACCAGTTATCATCAGCCCTTGCGCGGCTTGTAAGATCTTAAGGCGGAGATGCGCCGAGAAAATGCGTATTAGCACCGTATTTTCCGCCGACCGAACGGCTAAGTTCACCATTGCTCACCGTGTCTTTGGTGCTAGCAATATCATTAAGCTTCTCCAGGTAATTCATTATTGGTTCGCGGCTATACCGCGATAGTGTTATAAGAATACAATGCCGTAATGACAATTACATGAAAGTTCATTTGCACTATGGGGCATTCGTCAACAATAACAACACTCAAAACTAAAAAAGGTTTTAGCAGTATTATACGCTATATATAATATAGACGTGGTGAGTAATTACTAATGATATCCTAACATATAATTGTATCGATGTTGATTATTTGAAAACTATCTATTGTTCATCCATTTATTAATATAATTGATAGTTATTTACCACTTTTATATATATTATATGTTTTATGTATTTAGTATTTTTTCCTCAAAATCATATTCCCACTAAGTAGAGTTGGCTATATAGATGCCATCTTAATATATCATATTGGTTTTGAGAAATTTTCAATTAATTAATAATTTTTAAGGAAAAAAAACCTTGGGAAATAAATGAAAGTTAGGTATGACGCTGGCCTTAGGTAGGATCATGTCTAAAATCAATGTTGACATTTGCCTTTCACATAGTTTTCACAGAGTTGTTAATTAAGTTCACGGAGATCGAATTTGACTCTGTCAATGTCGAATCTTTTTTCCTTTAGAGAATTACTGTTTACTGGTTTCCCATGCTGGTGTTGTTTAGAGCGTCCTCCCGCCGGAGTCCTTGATGGGGGACTCCGTATTAAGGATCTCAATTTTAAGATCTTACGAGATGGGAAGTTTTATAAAATTAAATCGGGTTCTCTTTGTAACAGGTCCTTAGTTTTTTCTTGTCCTTATTTTAATTTTTCTCGGTTAAATATTGCGGCTTCACATCCCAGTTCTAGTTCCAACTGCTTATTTTTTCCTTTTTCTTTTTTAATTCATTCTTCAATTTGTATTTGAAGAGCAACATTTTCTTTCAATTCTTTTCTTTTTTTTATTTCACTCCTTCAATTAATTTTCCAGCTTCGGCAAAAAGCCGAAATGAATTGCAGAACGACCATATGCAAAGTTAAATTCAGATAATTTTTTAAATAATAAATTAAATATTAATTAATAATATTTTTACCATATTTTTTATTTTTATTTAATTTATTCTTACATAATTTTGTAAATTATTATTTGCATTACTATCACTTGAAAAAAAAAAAGAGTATCATATAAAAGTACATAGAGCCCATAAAATCTTAAAAAATGTAAAAAATCTTATTTGAAGAAACTAGGAATAAAGTGATGAGGTTTTTAAAAAAGTGAGGTCTTTTAAAAATTGATATGGCACCTAAAGACCTTTATCTTAGGGTTGTGGATACTCTTAATGGTCGCTTTCGATTTTACTTTTGCCTTTGCTTTATTTCCTTTTTTCCTCCCCTTTTAAATATAATATACAAATCAAATTAGAAATATAAAAGTAGGAACAAAAATCAAATACGTACGAAATTAGACATAAAAAATAAAAAAAGAAGCCCATGAGTCACTTCAGTATATATACATATATATATATATATATTTTTTTTTTTTTCCATTTACGAGACAAATGTTTTACTGGGTTAAAAGTAGATGTTTCTTAGAACATATCTGATTTGAAAATGTAATTGAAAAAGGTAGCTCCCATGTTATGCTTCGAATGGAAATTCATATAAAAGGATGCTTTAAATATTTTATAATTACTCTATTATGACAGCTAGACAAGAAATAAAAATTAGTCTTTCATTCGTATAAAAGTCATCAAAACTTAATATTATGGTGCAGGATTAGCTCAAAACTTGTCTTTTGCAAATTGATACTATGCACTATAATAATCTAGCCGGGTTTATATTTTCAGGAACTGCCCCAACCACAAAGAGCTGATGCAGTGAGCAGTATGGTGTATGAGGCAAGTGCCAGGATCAGAGACCCGGTTTATGGGTGTGCTGGAGCTATTAGTCAGCTACAGAAACAAGTGAGTGACCTGCAAGGCCAACTAGCCAAGGCCCAAGCTGAAGTGGCCAACATGCAATTACAACAAGCCAATCTTATGGCATTACTACTGGATATGGCAAAATCTTCCCAACAACCGACTCATCAATTTGTCGACAATTTCCTTGCTAACCCTAGCAGCAATTACCAATCGGATAGCCTAACCATCCTCGATGACAATAACCTAAGTACATGGTGGGAGTCTCTTTTTGCATGATAAATACACCTATATTATATATATAATCGATCAGAATAACTAAATTATTAAATCTTATGTATGATGAGAATTTTAATATTTCCAAATGAAATTCTCCTTATTTCTAGCTAGTAATTTAGCTAGCACCAAAGGGGAGGAGGGATTGAAGGATGCTGGTGTTGAATAAAATTAGTTTAGTTTGAAATTAGTGCCCATATAGGTCAATGTCTGAACAAATTGGAGAAAAAGCAAGTTAGAATGTAGCCACCTTTTGTTAAAGCTAAGACAAAGCAGATAGGTCTATGTTCCTGTTATTTTGGGTTGATAATTATTTTTAATAGAATATTAAGCTGCTTTTTGATGACCTACCATCACATATGATTACTTAAAGTTGATGGTTTATCATAGCTTCCTTGTCCATTTATCTTTTTGACCATCTCATTTGCTTTGGAAATCCCAAGAACGACAAAATCATTGTCTGTTTCGATTTCTATTATATTTTGAATCCATTATCCATGGTTGAAATGTCTCTAGAAACTATTAAACGCTTTTCGGTGTTACCAAATGCAACCGAGACGGCAATTATGCCGCTATGGAAAATTTTTGTGATTCACCTAGTGAAATTCTATCTATCTCTTTTTTTTTCCCCCTTTACAGCGTGTTTTTTTTTTTTTTCTCGGTAGATAAAACTTTCATCAAACAACTAGAAGAAACAAACACAGCTTAGGGATTACATCAAAAGTCACAGGAAAACAAAACCAATCCCCAACAACCAAGATCAACCAACATCCCACACCATACCCGATATAACATCACCACTAGACACGGAAAAAAAACATGACTGTAGACCTAAATAGAGGAAAAACAAAAAAAGTTAGCCTTCCATAGAGGGCTTAAAACATATTTTTCATAAAGGGGAAAGAAGATTATAGAGTTCAAAAGGCAAGGATTTTGTGAATACAGTATCTCAAAAAATTTCCAACTTAGGCCAAATCATGTGCAAGCTGATTAGCTTCACGACTAGTCCAAATTAGAGAGATCATTTTGTTGCTCCTCAACAACCCCCGCATCATGTGCCTATAAGCAATAATAATAACTGCAAAGGAGACATCCAAATTAGTATCAGTAATCCAATCAATTGCTTCCATTGAATCACTCACAATAACGACCTTCTCTAGTTTCATTTCATCCTCTAATTTTAAGCTCTACAAAATCGCACAGATCTCAGCTAGTGGGGAAGATGCAGTAATAACCATCTTAAGAAATCCGCCTACATACTCACAGTTGATTTTCATAAAATCCTTAAAAGATGGCACCCATTTATCTGTAAAATCTCTAGGATTGTAATGAAAATCTTGCTTGAGATAACTCCAAAACTCAAGTGCAGCACTTCTTGCCTTGAGGAACCAAGAGGGGTGTATCTTGTTTTCAAAGATTCATTTGTTTTCTTTCACACCGCATATCAAAGAAGGAGTTGGATTAAAATCTGACTAAGACAGGACTAACACTTCCTTAAAGACTTTGTCTAGCTTACATTTTTCCTTTAGCCATTCTTTATTAGAGTTATGTGAATAACTACTAAAACTATTTATCTTGACAGTCATCCATGACTTTTTAATCTCTATACAATCTACCTTGAGATGTTTTAAAGATTCTAGCTAGCCACCAAAAACATATAGGAATAAGTTTTGTAGGCCTCTTTTTATGATATTATCTTTTATTGGCAACACATTCTAAAAACACTTCCAAATAAAATGTTCGATTTTTGGAAGTTATTTTAGTTTCCAAAACTATTGTGTATCTATATTAGATCCAACCTCAACATAATTTTCCTCCAATAACTTATGATAAGCAGAGTGCACTAAGAACATTCCGTTAATTTCTAAACCCCAAAGCCAAGGTATCACTCTCATTTGTTGAAAGGATAATACTCCACAGCTTAGTGGCAATGTCATAATCAATGGGATATTCAATTACGCCCTCGTTCCATTGATTGAGTGCTATCCAAGCAACAGCTAAGGTTATTGTTAAGCTTTTCTTAGAAAAAAGACTAGCAAGAAAGGATACAGGGCAAACTCCATCATTCTAATTATCAAGCTAGAAATTGATGAGCTTTCCATTCCATGGTCACTAACAACTCAGACGATCCACAATCAAAGAACATGCTTGAATCAAGTGAACAAGACTAGATCCAGAACGGGATTTGTTGTTCCACATAATAGATGTGGCATAATTGTTGTCGATACCATCCTTTTTTCATATAAATAGTTATTCATTCTCTCATTGTTCTACTAAAACTGTTGTTATAGTGTTTATTTTAAGAGAATAACAATTCATAATGAATTATCATTATGTAAAATGATGAATAGCTATTCATGTTCTTACACCCATGAATTGACATTCAATGCTTTTTTTTTCCAACTTTTTCATAAATATCCCTTTCTTGAAAATTTCACCTGTAATTCTTCTCTCTTAGTAATAAATATAATAGGGCATTATATATATTTTACTTTTTTTTAGTCCAATAGTACTTACTGGGACAAATCGTCCAATCAACTATCAACCATTAAAGTTAAAAAAAAAACTATCTAACCGTTAAATAAATATAATATAGAATATTAACTATTTAGATATTTGACCACGGTTGGGTATGATGTGAACCATTGGATAGTAGCGAGACTGGTCCCATCAAAATTAATGATAGAACTATAGAATTTTCCTTACTTATTTTATTGTTTTTACACCAAGTTAAACTTCTAATAGTCATCACAATTCTATTACATTATTGTTGGATTGGAATTCAGTTCCATCATTACTTTATGTGGCAAAGTTAATGGATTATTAATAATGCTTTTGGTTAGAAAATGATCTCCATAGTTTTAATCTTAGCCATTTGTTAGCATTATTTAGAATAAATCAATGACTACTAAGATCATGTAAATAAATTGCATTGCTCAATTCATGAAGTTACTAAACTTGACCAATCTAGAGAACTTAGTAGAATACCCTGCATTATACTTTGAGGCATGGATTTTAATGATAAATTATATTGAGTTTTTATTAGAGAGAACCATGAAATCTATCCTTATGTTTAAACAACTTTAGCATGGTAAATGTATCTTATTGTAAGAAAATATTTTTTTCTATAGTGGAATAATGAAGGTCCTTCCTATGATGGCAATACTCCTAATATCATAGAACATTTATAATTATAAGGAAACGAGTATTGATATGGATGTATGGGGAATGGGACTAGTGTTACACCCCCACTAGGTACTCTAAATGTAATGATACACTATGTAACCAACTGAGGCCTCCAGAAGGTTACATAAGTATTGTACATCTAACATTCCCTATATAGAGTCGAAAGATGAAACAAGATCGAATATTGATTTAGAGCAAGAAAGACCTTGCATATATAAGCCATAAGTAAAGATAATATACAAGTCTAGGTCATCACAGAATTATTGCATCCATGGTCTTCAATGGCTTCTTCATAACACTTTTACAACAGAATTTACAAGAAAAGCAAATTACAGCTTATGTTATTACAAACATCATCACAAAGTCTCTATACAAATAAGGGCTTCCTTCCAAACATGGATACATAAGTATATTTTCTATCCTAACTCTTACACGTGGTCTTGGAGTATGAGCATAAAATAGCTTAGTGAATAACAAAATGTTAACACATTTCATTAATATCAAACAAGTTTAGTTAACAAAATGTAACAAACATGGTTTGAATGAGTGGAATTCAAACCTATGGGGATTTACATTCTCCTTGAGGGTTGAAGGATTAGTTAAGTAATTCATGCCCATAAGAATCATTAAACTAAAGAAGGAGAACTCTTCCAATCTTGTTTACTTTTTACAAATATATATAATATATACTCTCCACTTCTCTTTTTTCCTTTTTTTTAGCCAAAACTCTCCACTTCTCTTAGAACTTGACAATTCCCATTAGGTATTAACACTCTAAAGCCAACTCCATCACAAGCGACCTCCTGCGAAGCTTGCTTAGTTCTTGTGAAGCTGACGACCCTATGGTAATCTTAACCAGATCTACTTGATTGAATAAGCATTACCACAGAATTGAAATGTTAATACGTGACATGAATACCATGCTAATGCAATTATGATGTCATGGAATGCATGTCAGTTTAAGTTTGAGAGTCTAATAAGCTTTATTCTATATTATTTAGTGGTCACACCAAATTCAAAAATTCATCATTTCAAACTACACACTTATTATCAAGCAAAGTAGTTGTCACTTTAAACTTTAAGATTTGTGATTCATTCATGAAACACATAGCATACAAGATTTCCCAACCCTATGCATTTGATTAATTTTAATGGTGGTTATACTATGTTCCATTATAATACAACTACAAACAAGGTGAAAAGGCTTAAGTTACTTACCCTTGCATATCACCTTAGTCGTCATAATAATCACTTGGGAAATCCGGGTCCTGATATAAGGTTCCTATAAGATAGAAAACTTATATTACTAACTATTTAACAAGCTAAGGAAGGATTAAACAAGATCTTAAAGCTAAGAGGAAAAAAACACAGACCAAAGGCCATATGCCTAAGGCCATGCCTCATATCAAGGGGCGTACAAAATCAGACGAGGGAACAGAAAGGCTATGCCCCTTACCACACCCATGGGAGGGGCATATGGGATAGGGCAACATGTAGAGGCCACCATACCCAATATGAAAGGGAGTACGAACCTAGGCTTAGGCATAAAGGCTATCATGCCCCTTTCCATGCTCCGTAGGGAGGGGCGTATCCATCCAAAAAAAACAACAAAAGGCACTATGCCCTCCACCACGCTCTGTGCTCATCCAGTAGTGAACTATGCTTTTAAACTTTACATTTTTACACACTTTAGACAACTTTAAAGGTCTCATTTCATCAAATACATTCTAATATCATCATACAAGACTCATTCTCACCATTCTCATCTTCATATAACCTTATACCTATCTAACTTCACATCAACTCCACAACTAACCTTCATTGTCCATAATATCTATTACTTAAGACTTAATACCACAAATCCATAACTCCACATCACATATCTAATAAAAAAACTCATAACTACCCTATTCATACCAACAACTAACGAGAACACTTATCTAACATATGCTCATAAAACAAAAACAACAAAGGAAAAACAAGAGTTAACTTACCTATACTTATCTTAACTTGAAGATGGAAGTTTAGCTTGAATTTCATAATGATTTAAGAAGAGAAATTGAAGATAAGTTGTGAAGTGTGTGTGTGTGAAAAATGTTGGTTTAGAAGAAGAGAAAGGAAGTGAAGTTTCTACCAAAAGGAAAGGATAAATATGCATATATATAAAAAGCAATGGTTTACTTTAAGGGCATTTAAATATTATAGTGTGTGTGGTTATATGATAATTATGGTAAGCTAAAGTGTTGAGTTTTCATGATATAAAATCAAAACTTTTGAAGTGGAATTTCAAGTTTAAAAACCCTAAAACTAGTATCCAAGTGCTTTAATTAGATTAACAGCAAGAAGAGATTAATTCAAATTTGTTAATACCTTAATTCAAATTTAGGAATTGACGAGTGAATAGGATTTGTAGAAACTGCGACTCTGCAATTCCCTCTACGGTATCCACATGCGAATAAGTATGCATGCTAGCACTCAAAATACGAATCTAATTCGTGTAGGAATTATCTTCCAAAACAATTTTTTATTCTCTCTCTGTTTGCGAAATTTCTCTACCCGTCTAATTTCACGTAATAATATCTCACCTAAGGAGAGGTTATCTATATCTATATATAGATAAGTAGGAAACACTAAAGAGAGATTTATTTAATATTTAATAAAATACGTTATTTCATTAAATATTAATTTTTCGTAATAATTGTTTTTTATCCTTAAACCATATAAGAATAATATTTATAATAATTCCTAAATGTTTAAATATAAACCCATAATATTTTATTCGTTTTTTTGTGTGCAACCCTGTAGGTTCACCTAATGTTAGCAATAGGCCCTAAAACATTTTAGACCTATAAAACATAATTGGTCTCTAACAAGACATTAAGTAAAGATTGGTGATCTGATTTACATATTAACAGTCAGTTATTTAGTCTCTTTGTCACAAATATCTTGTGATCAAATATCAGGTGTGGATCAATACACTGTTTTGTCACGCCCCAAGGGTACCCTAAACATAACAGTCCGCCACACTCAATATTAAAGCTTAAGTATGACAATCTTAGCCATTCCCAAAAGCTTTGATATTAAGTGTAAGGTGTGCTTTCACAATTTTGGAGGACCATACATAGAACTATGGAGCTTAAGAAGTATAATCATATCAAGAAAAAAGGATTCATAATATTCTTTTATTCATAATGACGTTCTTACAAAACTTAGGGACATTTCCCTTATTCATAAATCTATTACAGGAGTATTTCTACATCTTATCTACTAAACTTTATTTTAGGAAATTCCTTAACCCAAAAAGAAGGTACCTGGCTGCAAGGTCCTCATGGCCTCAACCACAAATAAGAGAACTGCAAAAGATATCTATAGGGGTATAAGCTAATAGGCTTAGTGAGAACTATTTCCATAAATAACTTATTGTAACAAAATTTCAAAAAAGTTGTTTAATCAAACAAATGGAATGCAATATACACGTGGGCAAACAAAGCATATAGTTTTCCAGGAACTATATGTTGAATAGATTTGCACCTCCTTTTAGGATTTGGTGATACATAACCTCAAAACAAGTAGTTTTTGTTAAAAAGATTATGCTTTCGACCAATATCGCCAAGCTTATGAAGTCTACTTGAATTGAGCCTTTTTCGGATCTTCCGCCAAGCATTTCCTTAATGTACCAAGCAATCACTTTTGATCACTCCGTCAAGTGTTCCTTTCGACCTGAGCTACAATCCTTCTCACCCAAGGATAATAACCCAATGAAATGTGACTCACTTCATGGTATGCATGAATCCATTTATTTTGATATCATAACATTATTATTATTAGATTTAAGGTGATCAAGGAATTTCATACAAATCAAGTGTTATATTAAAACAAATATTGAATCAATTCCGGCCTCGATATTCTTAGGATTCTTTCAAAGAATTATCTTTACAAAATATCCATTTATCTTTTCTTAATTCTAATGCAACTAAATTACAAGCACAAACAAGTAAAGCATTTTTAGGAAATAAACTCACGATGCCATGACGACGATTTCTCTAATAGATGAGTGCTCACACACTCCACTTAATCGAAATAGTCTTCGGGATAGAGATATTCTTCCTCGGAATCACCTAGCCAAAGAAAATACCCAATATGAGTATTTCTTGATGATTTTCTTGAATTTTGACAAAATAATATCATGAGAACGTTAAAATTCGTATAAAGGAAAATTCCAATTTAAAGCGGCAATAACTTGGTCATTTTAACTCGGAATTGCATATATAATATATCGATTTCTACCTACTCGAAAAGATCTATCCATTTCTAAAACTATTTTTAACAAAAAAGATCATATAGACTTTGAAACAGTGGCGATAAAATTCACCATGAATTTTCCAATTGAAAATAATTTTGGTTCAACTATTAAATCATTCAAAATTTGTTTGATAAATACTTAGTTATCTATATAGTTAAAAATTTCTCTTTTTATAGCTACTTAGCTCATATTTATTCATGCTTAAGTGTTTATTATCTATTTGTGTTTCTTAAGTAAAACAATGTCAACTTAGGAGTTTAGAAAAATATAGTTTGCAAGAAATTCATTTTGGAAATTATTTTGAAATGAATATTTTGATTCTTTTTGTTTTCAAAGAATTTCTTTATAATTGACTTGTTATGACTTTTCGAAAAGAAATTTTCTTCTTCTTCTAACTGCTACTTTTCCCATTTATGTTTTATAAAATCTTTCTTTGACTATTTAATTGAAAAGATCTAAATTCAAAAATTCCTACTTCTTGCTCCTAAGGTTTTCGTTATGTTAGGTTCTTATAAAAGTCATTTCTATATTAAAAATCATTTTTCTCTTTGAATAACAAAGTGACATAGAAAGGCTTTTCAAAACAAAAATAGTTTCCAAAAATTGTAGTAAGTTCTTCTTAAAACTTGGAAAGGAATAACTTTTACTTTTGTTAAACCATAGATGTTATATAACTTATTCCTAAGTGATAAAATCTCTTTTTATCAATTATTTTTAGAGCATGAAAAATTTGGATAACAATCTTAATGAACATAGTTTATGAGAGATAATAGCAAGAAAAATAACATAAATAATAAATAAAGTCAAATATTGAGAGTCTTAGCTTCTTCAAGCCTTCCGGGACTAAGAAGTAGACTAGTTCCAAAAGAAAAATAAAATGAAAGGAAGAAAAAAAATTTGTTTTGACTTGATGAGGATAAGTCTAAGACTAGAGGCTAGTCTTAAAATAATAAGAAATAATAAATTGCAATGAAATAAATAAATAAATTACATTGTATGAAAATAAATAGATTGCAAGTGAGCTTATATGCTCTAAAGAATATGTATATATATAGATACATATTAATACTTAGATATGATAACCATAACAAAATAAATAATATAAACATAAATGGATTTTTCATGAACAAGAACAATACATGAACATAGTGTAGCTTCCATAATACTTACTCTTTGGAAACTTATACCATGGTCATGTAAAGTTACATGACATGAAGAGATGAGAAAATAATAAGAGAAGTTTACCAAAAGAAGGTTTGGTAGTGTTATGGGTTTGTTGTAGGTAGAAAGTGGTTTTGGAATTATTTTGAGAGAGTTTTGGGAGGTTATTTGAGAGAGTTTTGAAAGGAGAATTTGAGAGAGTTTTTGTAGAAAATTTGTGAGTAGTAATTGTGTGAAAGAATTGAAAGAGAAGGGGGGTATTTATAGGAAAATATGGAGTAATTTTTGAGTGATTAAAATAAAAGAAAATTGAAACAAATTGAGAGATGCATGAGAGGAGGGGGGGCACCGGCCAAGTAGAGTAGAAGGGTGGAGAGAGATTTTATTTTGTATTTTTGTGGGTTAAAAGAAGTAATAAGTAAGGTAGATGTGAAATAAAGTTATGGGAAATGTAAAAAGTAAAGGTTATAGATTATGGTGTGTGTAAGAGTAGGTATAAGAAAAAGTAGAGATAAAAGAATAGTGTAGAATAGTGATGAATAGTGTAATGTAAAGTAGACATGATAATTTAAGTACTGGTAGTAAGAAAATACGCGTATAATTGCGATATTTGTTATTTTTACTTACCGAAAAATTATAAAACTGATATTTTTAAAAACCTTATATTTTTACTATTTCAAGCCTTGAGACACGTTTTTCAAGAACTGTGTCCAATCGGATTCAAGACGATTTACGGTTTTACTAATCTGATCTTTTTAAGCTTCCTCGGGTAATTACGCACTATTCTACATTCTAAACTCTTACTTACTTTCTCCGAGTTCTCCGAGTTGCTTATTCGGGATTGCTGGACTTAAGCTATTACGTCTAACCAGGGTTTTGTTGACTTTAGAGTTCCGGTTGACTTCCAGATTAGGATTTTAGGCTAAACCGATTCTAAAAACTTAGGAGTTTACAACCTATCCCCCTTAAAGAAAGTTTTGTCCTCAAAATTTGGAAACTCACAACTGTAGCTTCAAACAACTTGGGTACTTGGGTTGCATCTCATCCAAAGTACCTTATGTTGCTTCCTCTTAGAAGAGATTTCTCTTACTTGATTTTCTTATTTCCCATCCTTTGAACTTTTTGGCTAAAGATTTGTACTAGGTATTCCTTATTGGGGAGATCCTTCTTTAAGAGTACTAACTTTATCTCTAAAATTGATCCCTTGGTCAATTGTTGTATAGAGATTTGGAATATGTCGCATACTTCTAAGATGTTTAGATGACAAGCTAAACTTCCAACTTGTTTTATTGTTTCCAAAAGATCCGATGAGTGCACACGATGTACATTCTTTATCCTTAAGTGTAAGCCCCAGAAAATTTCAGTAAGTAATTCCAAGATGAACTTCAAAAATAAACCCTAAAAATCACTCTAAATTAAAACCGAACTTCAACTAGTCTAAAAAACACGAGCGAATCCAGAAATTTCCAAATCTTGAGGAAAATAAGAATCCTTAAAAACAAAATAAGAACTTAACATACTTCAATTCCAAAACCACTACGTATGATAAATTCTATACGTAACTCTGACTTATAAAATCGGGTAATATAGAACCCAAAAACAAATTATTAAAAAGTAAATAATTATTAACTTTCGGAAATGAAACCCAATTCAAGAATTCCGAAAACGTTAAAAGATATTAAGTACTTACAAAAATGAAATGCAAAATAAATTTCTCAAATTAAATATGTTGTATGAACATAAAACATCAGTTTCTAGATTGGCAAAGATCTAAACCGGAAAAATCACCCGGAAACCTTAACCGGAATACAATAGCTTAAGTTCAGCAATCTAGCGCCCTTAACACTAGAGGTTGAGGTGTAGTTTAAATATGTAGAATAGCTTGTAGTAATATAAGTTTGTTTAAAAATATCATATTGGTTAATTTTTGACCTATTTCGAACCTGTTCGGATACAAACTTCAAAAAGCGTGTCCTGGGGCTCGAGATATCAAAAATATACCATTAATACCGTTAGACTCGTAATTTCATAAGATTTCCAAATATATCAGTTATATAATTTTTCGAGTTATAAAAGTTATAGTTATAATCTTTTTATCATATTTTCATTACTATCAGTAATTAATTAGTCTTTTGCACTATTCACTTTATTTCATTATATAATTTTATTATTCTTATAAAGCCTTATATTTTTAGATAAATATTTTATATATTATAGAATTTTTTTTAAAATTTAGTTCTTTTTGGGTTTTTACGAGATCAGATTCTATTTAAGACCCAATACTAAAAATAAAATAAATTAATTTAATAATTGAAAAATATTTTAAAAATATTTTTAGAATTTTTGGGTTATAAAATATCATATATAGCCTATATTCGTGTATTTTGATCATACCGGTAACTTGTTTAATAATTCACTAAAATAAATAAATTAATAATGTTATTTTAATTATGAAAAATCTGCTACAATTATTTGAAATAAATTTTCTATTTTTATTTTATTTCATTTTATTTTATTAAGAAAGTACTCTTATAACACATATTTTCAAGTACACTTTTCACATATCACTTCCTTTTCACTTCAATCTTTCTATACTTTGTCCCACACTTCATGGCAGATTTTGACCCCTTGATGGCTTCCTTGAGTCTTGAATTACTCCAAAAATTAATTAAAATAACCCTCTTTCAACCCTTCTTCAAGAAGCTACATTACACATTAATTACATGATTCAATTTCAAGTCAAAATTCAAACATTTTCCTCTCCTCTCTCTCTTCTCTCTTTCACGTGAAGTCCCCCCCCCCAGTCCCCCCCCCCCAAAAATTTTCTGCCTTGTTTTATATTTTTCTTTTTTTTTTCATTCATTTAATATACTCATTTTCTCTCTCTCTTTCATTTACTCCTTTTACCCTTTTTCATTCCTTATCTTTTCTCTCTCTTTTTCCTCTCTTTTCTTCTTCATTTTGTTCTTGTTTCTTCAACAACAAAAGCTGCTCCCACTTCTAAAATTTGCTTCCACACTTCATTCTTGAAGATTTTTAAGTAAACTTTCTTCTCAAGTTTCCATAGATGATATAGGTAAGGTATAGTGAGAGTTTCATGCATCAAATGACCTTCCATAAGCTTAAAAGCTAAGGATGATGATGCCAAAAATGAAACACTCCTCTTCTCTATTATTATTATCTTGTATCATTATTTTTTTATTGTTTAAAGTTGTTATATTTTGTGGACTAATTTTGTAGCTTTGATTTTCGTTTATGCCATAGATCTTGTTATTTAAGCTATTTTTTTATTATTGCTTATGATTTATACATATATTCATCATTCACATGACTATCATGGTGTTCATGCACTTATAACTAGTTTAGAAGACTAGATCTAGTTGTTTTAGGTTCATACATGCATTAGACTTTTGTTTTATATTCATAAACAACTTGTAGTGGCATGATGATAGTCAGAAAGTTTTAGAAAACTCAAGATCTATTTTATTTGCAACAAAAACCATTTATGAAAATTTGGATGAAAAATGAATCATATTTAGAAAAAGTTATTTTTCAACTTCAAAATGTGTATTTTTCATTTAAAATGAAGGGCTTAGGGTATAGATAACATAAATGAAAGATTTTGATGAGTAAAGTTTAGATCTATAAGTTTATAGTTTACTACTACGGGTTTATTTTAGATTTATGTTCATATTATGTCACGCCCCGAGGGTATTCTAATAATAATAATCAAGAACCACTCGATTACCATTATTAGTTTACCTTCTAGGAATGACATGATTTCCAAAAACAGGATCTTTTAGTTGCTTGGATGGAATAAACAAACATATATAAGATGTAAACTAGTAAACAACTTTTACAAACTATAATATTACAGATCATATGCTTTATAAGTCCTTACAATTATAGCTGATGATTCTAATGCACTTTAAATGCATCACAAGTCTATTACAGATATAGATATTCTAACCCTATACTAAACTTTAAACTTCTCGCTTCTAATCTCTTACCGGGACCATGCTCCTGCTAGTGATGAGCCAGGGTCGCAGAGTGAACCTGAAAGGACTGTCGGAGTGTGAGCTAAAACATAAGCTCGGTGAATAACCAGAACTTATTACATATAACATACAAGTTATTTATCAGTCATATGAAATGCACCAATCAAACAAATGAACATTACAAGCTTGGATAACCCGGAATCCAAACAGGATGGAGATTTACGCCCTCCCATCGGGGTTAAAGGATCACAATCTATGGTCCACCTACCCAGAAGAGACTTAAGCTTTTAGGAAATAATAATCTCAAATTTAATTATCTCTTTAAGCTTATCATGTTTCATTATTTATTTCCTGTTTTAGCTTTAGAAACTCCACTAAGTGTTAGTTATTCCCATGTTCCATAAGCGGCGTCCTTCGTTTACCATGTAGTTCCTATGGTATTAACAGAAAAAAGTAATCTTGCAATTAACTACTAGCTCTCTGGCCTAGATAATTCAAGCATTACCAGAGATCCGAGAAACTAACACGTAGTAGGCTACCACTTACTCCAATGCTTTTTATGCGTAGTATGTAATGCATGATTGTTTTCCATTATGGTATCAGTAGTTTTTAATCAATTTGGGGGTGATCAACCAATACAGACACTCAATTAGATACTACATACATTATCAAGACACATGCATTTGTGTTATCACTTAATTTAGAGTGACATGGCAATCAATAGAATACAATACACAACTTTCATATTTCAAACAGTTTACCAATTTTCAGTATCTTTTTATTTAAAGTTCACTACTAGTACAAGCACAACCAATGTAATAAGACTGAGTCACTCACCTGCCCATCCTATTTAATCGTAGTAATCTTCAGGTAGGTCCTCCCCAATACCCGAGTCACCTATTGAGATAAATAATATAAATATTAAAATTTCAGACTATACAATTTAGTTTCTATGAATATTAAGTGTCCTAATGGTTGGTTGGGTCTCTGTTTTATTCTTAGCTAGTTCTTTTGAAATAGCTCTAATTTCTAAATCCTTGTACTCACAGTTTTATTGTATTGGTTCTGGTTGGATATGTGAATCTATCAATTGGGTATTTGGAAAGTTAATAACTTAGTTAGTTTATTTTTATTGTCCAAAAATATCAGTTTTCTTTTAAATTACTTAATAAATTTTTCTTATAGAGTATAGATGTTCCTATACTCACAAATTTAGAGTATTTAAATTTCCATTGTTATCTATTCATATATAAATATTCTAGTATATACTTAGTATTCACTAACTAATAATTTATACATATATATATCTTTCTATGAAAACATACTCACTAATAAAAGAATTTATTAACTTAATTATAACTATTTTCGAAATTATTTTTCTCTTTTCGTAATATCTAAGAACATTAATAATTATCATCAATAATAGCACAAAAATAATTATAATATCAATATTACTAATAATAATATAATAATAATAATAATGATGATGATGATAATAATAATAATAATAATAATAATAAAATTTTCAAAATAGATTAGATAGAATAATTATATTCCATCACATTAAGAATTATACTAATTGTCTTATACTTTAATTAATATTATTACTAAAGTAATTTTAGTCTATATTATTTCAAAAATAATATTTTCAAAATTCTAAAAATTCTTTTAATAATATTAAGAATATTAATAATTATAATTAGAAACTTATTATGAGGAATTTACTTAACAAAGTAATTTATAATTAAAAAAAATTCTTTTTTTGGATTAATAATAATAGATTAAATATTTAAACATCCTATATTTAATAAAGTCAGAAAAATAATTTTATTTTTAAATTTAAATAAATAAATAATAATTTCGGATTTAATATTATTATACTATAATATTATTATTACTATTCCCAGAAATAAATAAATGCAGGAAAAAATATTAAAAATTCTAAAATTACTTATATTATTATTTATTATATAATTATATTTACTTAGTTTCGTTTTTCTTTTCTTCTTTTTTTTTTCAAATTGGCCGAGAGGTACACGGGTTATTATACGCCCGTGTACCCAGCCCATGCTCATCGGGGAGCACTGTTCATCGTCTTCCCCGATGAGCTGCGGCCATTTTCGGCGAATCCCGATGTCAAAACGTCGGGATTTTGGATCCAAATGACTCCTAGGGACCTAATTAGCTTAAATATCCAAGAATAACAACATAAAAACAACATGCTATCTACGAATTTGGATCATCAAGTTCGGCTAGGGTTTGGGAAAATCACCTTCGTTGTGGCTTCTCGCTGAAATCCGAAGCTCCTAATGGATTTGGTTAGCTTTCTAAGATGTTTAGAAGTCGTATCAATCCTTAAAACTGAAAAAAAAATTCACGGAATAAATTGACTTACCTCAAGCTTATTTTCGAGCGTTTTTCCCAATTTTTGTTCGAATTTTTGAACTGGATGGATATGAGGTTTAAAATTCGTTTTTCTGGGTTGGTTCGACTCCTAATAAGCTACAGTTGTCTTCTGGAAAGTTTGGGAGAGTTTGGAGTTCGTTTGCTTAGCCATCCAAGTTCGTTTGCTTATATATATTATATATAACGAATGTGAAGTTTCGGCCGCGTTTCTTCCTTAAATTCCCAACGAATTGCTCTTGTTTGTTGTCCATTCCATTCCTTGTTTGATTATCATAAATATGGGGGGTGATTTGGCCGATTTGCATTGGTTTAAGTTAGATTTACATTGACTTTAACATTGTTTAGTTGGAGGATTTTCGGCTCACCAAAATTAAGAGACACAGCCCTTCAATCCAAGTGAAACCGTCTCCAGCAAGTTGCAAATATATATATTAATTTATATTAGTTAGATATTGTTTAGTTAAGTTTTCGGGTAGTTTATTACATTATTAGGGTATATTTTAGCTTATATATGTAAATATATATATACAAAGGTCTTTAATGGATCCTACAAGATGTTTAGTTTAACAAAAAGTACAAATTTAAGTTTTGATAGTATCTATTTGTTTAAGAAAAATCCTACGTGATTTAGGTTTTATAAGCTTTTCGGGTCAATTTCGTTTCAGGCTCCAAGAGCTTTAGAAAACCCTAATTCGAATATTAGTATGATTCAATTCTGTATTGGAGGTCTAGATCTCAAGTTATACATCAGTTTATGTTTTTATTGGGTATTTATAATTAACAGTTTATCTTAAGATCACAATTTTCTAACTAAAACCCTATTGAGTCATTTACGTAATATTACTACTAATAATAGGCTATATTAGTTATATATATTAGATTTGGATACTCACTATGAAATCTTATCAATGTAGTTTATTACTGACTAACTCTCAAATTTTAGGGTTCCAATGCAAATATAGGTTCATTACTATACCTTGTTTTAATTCCCGGTCTCTATTGAATACTAAGGTAATCACTTAATATCCATATTTAGGTTTTCCTATATATCTGTCTGTTTGACAAGGATTCGGGTTTAGGATTTGAAGTTTCCTTTGATCACAACCTGAATTATTAACTCGGAATACGAAATCTTGTTTTTGGAATCAATTGGGTCAAAGAAGTCCTTTTATAAAGTTTTGAGTCCCAAACCGATCAAATTTAAAGTATCTATCTAAACTAGGTTTCTAATTAACTCCTAGGGTTACTAGTCAACCATAATTTCTAATCTAGGGTCGTATCGTATGGTGGAAGTTTTCGGGGTTTACATTTTCTCCCCCCCTTAAAATAAGCTTTGTCCTCAAAGCTTGAAAGCGTACCTGGATTTTTGAACAGCTGTGGATAATTCTTCTTGATTTCCTTCCAACTCCCAAGTTACTTCTTCAGTCCGAGGATCCCATAGCACTTTGACGTAGTGGATCTCTTTATTTCTGAGAACTTGTATCTTCTTGTCTAGGATTCTATAGGGTGCTTTTCATAGGTCAAGTTTTCTTTCAGATCAATTTCCAGCTCAACAACTTATCTGGATTTGGTACATACTTCCTTAGTACCGATACATGAAAAACATTATGTATACCAGATAGTTTGGGTGGCAATGCAAGATATGGCCAGATTTCCCACTCGTTCCAATATTTCAAATGGTCCTACATATCTAGGACTTAGCTTTCCTTTTACTTGTCTGTATGAAGACTTTTATTGGACTTACTTTCAGGTAAACATGTTCTCCCCTTAAATTCTAGTTCCCGTCTCTTCAAATCTGCCCAGCTTTTCTGTCTATCTTGGGCTTCTTTCATCCTTCTTTTTATCACTGAAACCTTGTTGATTGTTTCTTGAATCAGTTCGGGTCCAACTAGTACTCTTTCCAGATTATCCCAGAATAATGGAGATCGACATTTCCTACCATATAAAGCTTCATAGGGTGGCATCCCTATACTCGAATGGTAGCTATTATTATATGCAAATTCCACCAGTGGTAGATGTTGATCCCAATTTCCTTTAAATTCCAAGATACATGATCTCAACATATCTTCCATTGTCTGAATTGTTCTTTCTGTTTGTCCATCGGTCTGGGGATGATAGGCCGTACTAAACTTCAATTGAGTTCCCAATGCTTTTTGTAATCCTTGCCAGAATCTAGAAACAAACCGTGGATCTCGATCTGATACTATATTAACTGGCACTCCATGTAGTCTCACAATTTCCTTTAAATACAACCGGGCCAACTTCTCCAAGGGATAGGTCATATTGATTGGTAAGAAATGGGCTGATTTAGTGAGTCTATCCACAATAACCCAAATAGCATCATAACCTGCACTTGTCTTGGGTAACGAACATACAAAATCCATAGATATTTGATCCCATTTCCATTCAATAGACAATGGTTTCAACAATCCTCCTGGTTTTTGATGTTCCTTTTACTCTCTGACATATCTCACATCTGGCCACAATTGAGCAATATCATTTTTCATTCCATTCCACCAATATGCACTCCTCTCTCTTGGTAGGTCTTGGTTTCGCCTGGGTGTACGGTATATCCAGAATAGTGTGCTTCATTCATTATTCTTTCCTCAAACTTTCATCATGTGGTACACACAATCTTTTATTCATCTTTAATACTCCATTTTCATCTATTTGAAAATCCTTATATTTCCCTTGTGATGCTCTTTTGATGATTGCCTGGAATTCTTCATCCTTTCCTTGAGCCTCTTTTATTCGTTGTAGTAAAGTGGGTTCCAAGGTTAAGCTGCCCAGTTCTGCGTCCAGACCTTGTATTGAAAATTCCAGTTTTAAATTTTCAAATTCTCTGATGAGTTCTTTCTGTTCCGTCAACATTGAGGCTACTTCTCCATAATTTTTACGGCTTAAAGCATCGGCTACCGCATTTACCTTGCCAGGATGGTAATTGATGGTTAAATCGTAATCTTTAATTAATTCCAACCATCTACGTTGCCTCATGTTCAATTCCTTCTGGGTGAATATATATTTCAAGCTCTGATGATCTGTGTATATTTCACACTTCTGCCCATACAAATAATGACGCCAAATTTTGAGCGTAAAGACAATAGCAGCTAATTCTAGATCATGAGTAGGATAATTCATCTCATGGGGTTTTAACTGTCTAGAAGCATAGGCTATCACTTTCCATTCTGCATTAATACACATCCCAAACCATTCTGGATGCATCACTATAAATAGTGTAAGGATCCTGGTCATTGGGTAGAACTAGTATTGGTGCAGAAACTCTCTTTTTCAATTCCTGGAAACTCCATTCACGTTTCTCATTCCACACAAACTTTTCATTCTTTTTGGTCAATTGCGTCAGTGGTCGTGCAATTCTTGAGAAATCTTGTACGAATTTCCGATAATATCCTGCCAATCCTAAGAAGCTTCTTATCTCTAACAGTTCCAGGTCTTTTCCATTCCACAATAGCCTTAATCTTAGCAGGATCAACAGAAATTCCATCTCCTGACACAATGTGTCCTAGAAAGGATATACTTTTGAGCCAAAACTCACATTTGGACAACTTGGCATAAAGCTGATTGCTTTGTAGTATTTGCAATACGGTTCTTAAATGTTCATCATGTTGTTCCTCTGTAACCGAGTATATAATATGTCATCTATGAAGACAATCACACAAACATCCAATAAAGGTTTAAAAATTCATCAAGTCCATGAAAACAGCAGGTGCATTCGTCAATCCAAATGGCATAACTAGGAATTCATAATGACCATACCTAGTCCGGAATGCCGTTTTTGGTATATCTTCTGCCTTGATTCGGATTTGATGATAACCAGATTTCAAATCAATTCGAGAAAACACCTTTGCTCCCTTTAATTGATCGAAAAGATCGTCAATTCGGGGCAAAGGGTATCTGTTCTTAATAGTTACTCGGTTTAATTCTCTATAATCAATACAGAGTCTCATTGAACCGTCTTTCTTCTTGACAAACAATACTGGTGCTCCCCATGGTGATACACTTGGTCTGATAAATCCTTTATCCATCAATTCTTGTAATTGCACCTTTAGTTCTTCAATTCCACTGGTGCCATGCGATATGGAGCTTTTGATACCGGTTCTGTTCCAGGTATCAAATCAATTGAAAACTCCACTTCTCTATGTGGGGGTAATCCTGGTAATTCATCAGGAAATACTTCTGGATAGTCGCATACTGTTCTGATAGTATGAACATCTATCTTCTTGGATTCATCCTCAATCGTCCCATGATTATCCCCGTTGATTCCATATCTATTTCATTTTCACCCTCTATGGTCATCATTCGCCCTTCGACTTTCTTGAGGACTTCCCCTTTAAATTCTTTTCTTTCTCCTTGGTTATTCATAAAAGATATTGTCTTAAGACGACAATCGACTTTTGCCTTTACAGCAGTCAACCATGTCATACCTAAGATAACATCATATTTTTGGATGTCCACCAAGATTAAGTTAGCAAAGGATTTCTGTCCCCAATTTCTAATGGATATCCCTTATTTCACGAGTCATCACTAAATCTCCTGTGGGTGTAGTAACTCCTAGTTCCTTAGTCATGGTCTCGATGGATATTCCAATCTTCTTGCTAATCCAGTATTGATAAAAGAATGTGTTGCTCCCGTATCAAATAAGGTATAAGCAGGTTGACCATTCAATTGATTGTTCCTATTATTAAACATATTATTATTCTCTACAAGAATGTTTGTTTATCCAAGTAGGGTTATACCGACTAAACTACTTAAATAAATAAATTAATTATCAGATTAAGTACCTGCAATGAGACCGTAGTCGTCTGGATCAGCTTCATCCCACACATTTTCTTCATCCTCCTCTTCTATTTCTCCTTCCTCAATTGGGGTTCCCTGCATAGCATATACCCTTGCTGCTGTCATGGCTTTGCTAGTATTAGCATTCCCATTTTTGGGTCCAGTTGTGTTGGCAATGCCTTTAGGGTTGGAAGATCCAGCAACTGCGTTCACTCGTTGTGGACAATGAGTTGATATATGTCCAATTTCTTACAAATGAAACAAGTTGCACTATTTTTCTTTGGGCATGCAAAAACCATATGTCCACTTTCACCACAGTAACATTTTTGTTGTAGATGTGGACAATTCCTCGGGTAATGAGCTCCCTTGCATTTCCAGCACGAAACATTTTCAACATTCCTATTTTTCACATTTCCCATAGGTTTAAAGAATCTCTTTTTCTTAGGAACAAAACTTGTCCCTGTCTCCTCAAATGTTCTTTTACCAAATGTCAACCCCGTTTTCTATATCTTTCCTTCATATTTCTTGGCACGTTCAATGGTTCTGGCTTTTTCAACATGGCTGCAAATTGAAATTTCAAACTCGGCTAGTCTCCTTTGAAAATTGGGTTCTAATCCTGCCATGAAGGTTTGCCTCTTTAATTCATCGCTGTCTCTGTAAGCATCGGTGCAAATTGAAGTAACCGATTGAATTCGTGCTCATATTCATCAATTGTCTTACTGCCTTGTGTTAGATTCATCAGGTCAGTACTATACTTGGCCTTTAAACTGCTGGGAAAATATTCCTTTAGGAATTCCTGTTTAAACATTTCCCAACTGATGGGTTGAGGCAATATCCTTTGCTTAGAGTTCCACCACAATCTCGCTCTTAACCGAAGCAAATAAGTTCCATACGGTACTCTTAAAGCTTCCGGTACTGGAAACATCAAGAGATCGTTCAATTTGAGCTAGCCAGTCTTCAGCTTCTTCTGGCTTACCAGGTAATCCTTCGAAGTACCGATTGCATTTGATAAATTCAGGCAATAAATTTCTTTGAGGACGCAATGGTGGTGGCGGTGGTAATTCTGGTTCATATCTTATTGGTCCTTGTACCTCAGCCGCCGATTCATTTGGATTTACCGGTCCATTTTCTTGAAATTGAGCAGGTGTAGTATATCTTTCATTCCTCCCAGTGTTCACAGGAGGAGCTTCTGGTACTCCAGTTGGAGGTACCGCATGTGTAGCTCGCATATTTTGTAGAGCTTGCAAGATTAACACATTTTGTTGTTGCAGGTTTTTCAACACATCCTCTAATTGATTCTGAGGTGGTGGAGGAGCATTTGTTGAGGATTTTCAGATATCCTTATATTTCTACCTCTGCCTCTTCCTCTTGGCATTCTAGTATCATAAAACATATTACTTGAGTTAATTTAAAACTCATACTCAAAGAGATTACAAGTAATCATACATATTTCACATCCATATTTCATAATCAAAACACTCATAATATTATATAGTTAGTGCTTTATACAACCAAAATTTGCACTAACACTAGTTCTATGTTCTCTTTATCCACTTCAGGGATTATCGTGCTTCATACTACATACCCTATTATATTCATATAACAGTAAGTTCATCAAAACAGTACATCAGTTATATTATCTATCAAAGCATATATCAAGGCTAATCTATGGGCTAGGGTACAGAGGTCCCTTGCCCTTTTCCCGAGGGCCCAACTGTGGATAGTGATCCTCCTCCTCTGAACTACTATCATCACTCTCCATTCTCCCTTTACCCCCTGGTGGTGCTAGAGTCAGATTGGTATCCATCATCCGAATACCTTTAGGAGCAGGTTTCTCCATAATGCTAGAAGGTGTCACATCTTCTTCACTCCATCCCCCATGAGCAGTACCAGTCCAGCATAATTATAATTGGAGACAAATTTTTCTGCTTCCCTCCTTCTCTTTTTACCTTCTTTTTCATCTATCATAGCTGTAGTCACACTTTGCATAACCACTGTGGTCTGCATAGCTGCTTGTCTTCTTTTGTTAGCTGATCTCCTAATGGACTGAGTCTCACCTTCATCTTCTGGTATGATAGGGGGCCTGTTTGTCAAAACACTTCTAGGGAAACGGCTTCTGATCACATGTCAGCATCCACTCATCATCAGGCAGTATCCTCCCGAACTAAGGCATGATCATACCTGATATCATGTGCATATACCCAATCACCTCCAATAGGAATCCAGATCCTAAAGTCTGGAAGATCAGGCCTCACTGATCGGGCTGACACAATGAAGGCTATATTATCAATCTCTATGCCTCCACCCTTCTGGATGATCAATCTCTCAAACCTGTAGATGGTCTCTACTGCTGTGCCATTATTTGGAAAAGCTCTCTCCACTAGAAACAACCAAGTCTTCAACAGGGGTTGTAAACCCTTCTTCCAAGTGCTGAAAATTTCATCCAGGGTCTTTGTAATGCCAGACAATGCCAAATCTTCTACTAAGACTCGGAGTCGGCGCCTATAATCAGTAAGGGTTTCCTCCTCCATCATGCTAAAAATTTGCCATTTAATATGACAAACTGCGGGATTGGTCTGCACACAATAAAATTTGTATGATTAGTAATCACACAGATTTTATTCCTAATTGTGCATCTAATTCTACTAATAACTACCCCACTAACTCAAATGGTTCTATTTGGATCTAAATTGGTATTTTTAACTGCACATTTACTAATTCACTTTCTTACATATATTTGTTTTTCCTATACCAGCAACCAGCTCTGATACCAACTTAAATCTGTCACGCCCCGAGGGTATTCTAATAATAATAAAGAACCACTCATTACCATTATTAGTTTACCTTCTAGGAATGACATGATTTCCAAAAACAGGATCTTTTAGTTGCTTGGATGGAATAAACAAACATATATAAGATGTAAATTAGTAAACAACTTACAAACTATAATATTACAGATCATATGCTTTATAATCCTTACAACCTTAAGCTGATGATTCTAATGCACTTTAAATGCATCACAATCTATTACAGATATAGATATTCTAACCCATACTAAACTTTAAACTTCTCGCTTCTAATCTCTTACCGGGACCATGCTCCTGCTAGTAATGAGCCAGGGTCGCAGAGTGAACCTGAAAGGACTATGGGAATGTGAGCTAAAACACAAGCTCAGTGAATAACCAGAACTTATTACATATAACATACAAGTTATTTATCAGTCATATAAATGCACCAATCAAACAATGAACATTACAAGCTTGGATAACCCAGAATCCAAATAGGATGGAGATTTACGCCCTCCCATCGGGGTTAAAGGATCACAATCTATGGTCCACCTACCCAGGAGAGACTTAAGCTTTCAAGAAATAATAATCTCAAATTTAATTATCTCTTTAAGCTTATCATGTTTCATTATTTATTTCCTGTTTTAGCTTTAGAAACTCCACTAAGTGTTAGTTATTCCATGTAATACCATAAGCGGCGTCCTTCATTTACCATGTAGTTCCTATGGTATTAACAGAACAAAAATAATCTTGCAATTAACTACTAGCTCTCTGGCCTAGATAATTCAAGCATTACCAGAGATCCGAGAAACTAACACGTAGTAGGCTACCACTCACTCGGCCATGGTACGCCGGTCTCTTAATAACGGTAGTCAGGTGATAGGGTATCTTCGTGCTCGGGATCACCTACCAAATAAGAATAGCCTAATAAGAATCTCATCACTAAACTAATTCAAACTATGTATCTAAACTACACAAAATCGGAATTCTCGCTATTTGCAGAAGTTCCAACTTAAACGGCCATAACTTGGTCGTTTTAAACTTGGAATATCACAAATCTTATATCGATCTCTATCTACTTCGAAAGATCTATCTATTTCTAATATTTTTTTTTCAAGTTTTGAAAACATTAAGGTCACGGAACAGTGGGATCAGATCTGTTCTGTGACTTTTGATTCCGAAAAATTGTTTCGCATTTGATAAAAATATTCCTAGTTGATGATTCGTGTATAGATGGTAATGAATGAATTCCTAGCATGATGTCATGTAATGAGCTCAATATATGCATGGTCTTGATGATTTTTGATGATGAACTCTTATGAACTCCTAATTATTAAGAAACTCCATAATTGTCACTTATAAAAAGCTATTCTTTCCAACTTTATATTTCCTAGAGTCTTTAGGATTTTATTCTTGGAATTTACTTGTTATCTAAATAAAAATGAGTTCTCAACATCTATACTAATCATGACCTTCATTTATGCATAAAAATTCACATTTTTCATTTGGCAAATATGTTTTCAAACAAGCTTTTCACGAAAATCCGAATTTCGAAAATTTCCTTTTCTTGCATTTTCTTTATGAGAAAACTTGTTTAATGCATCAAAAATTGAAGCTTCATTATATCTATTGTCTAAGGACTCCATTTGACTCATAAAACATGCCATCTAAGCTTGAATACTAAGTGTTTATGTAGGCATCATTTTAAAATACGAATTTGACTATTAATCACTATATCAATATTTTTCATTCTAACTTCACTACTTGTTTTACATTTTTCTCATGCCTAAACTCATCTAAGCTTATGAAAATCATTTCTTAAGGGAATCTATTACATATACCGTCCATTTTGTTTATGAAAAATATGGGTTTTAAAGTGGTTTTGGTGGTTTTTAAAATAGGGTTTCAAAATCATCCGAATTTTCAACTAAGCATTTCTAACAAAATAATTTCTTTTTCAAGTTTCTTGTCTTCTATACATGTAGATCTACTATCTATCCTATCTATACATAAGCAAGGCTTCATTTTTATGATCATCAATGTATGAAAATAAAAAATAAACATATGGACATAAATGTAGATGAAGATATAAATATCTAAACACTAGATCTACCATATATAGTGCATAAATCATGAGTCTCATGGCATGAACCTAACTTTACATGCAAGATCCCTACTTTACATGCATGAACATAACATTATCTCAACAAAAACTCTCTTAAACACTAGATCCACTTCTTGTGATGGCTTGAGATTCTTGTATTAGTGTTTTCATGTCCCTTGCACATGCTCATTGGGATTAAAGGCGGAAAACACTTAAGAATGGTCTTGCCATTACAAGATTTGGGACTAACAAGGCTTGGAATCATCATCTAATGGATGATTTAAAGAGAAAAGAAGATGAAACAAGCTTGTGGAGGAGTGCATGTGTGTGTGTGTGTCACGGCAATGTAGTAGGAGAGGGAGAGAGTTTAAACCTTTGTAAAAATTTTGGAACAGTGAAAAAAGAGTAGAAAGAGAACATAAGCTTATATAATTGGTGGATTAGGGTTTTGATTAAATAAAATAAGTAAAATAAAACAAGAATGAGGGGGAAATGGGGAGAGGGGCGCCGGCCAAGGGGGTGGGAGAGAGAGGGAGGATTTGAAATTTGATAAAAATTGGATTTTGTGTAAATAAGTGTAATAATTGTATTAATTAATTAGGAAACAAAATTTCTTGGAAAAGAAAATTGTAATGAGTAGTTGTAAGGATGTAAGAATAGGGTATGGGTAGTGTGTAGTGTAGGTTGTACTTGTGAATAGTAGACAAGACATCTACTTTACCGGTTGTTACGAAAACACGGGAAAAAGGCTATAACTGTAATTTTTATAGCCCGATTGATATTTTTGGAATCCTTATAAAATTATGATTCTAATGAATATTCCGGAATATTTTTTTGAGTTCATGGTCCCGGGGCACGCTTTTCAAAGTTTATCCGATCACTAGGAAAACTAGGGTATGCTTTACAAGAATAAAATAAAATTTGGGTAGTGAACAATAATAATTCGTACTAGAAGACTCACTAATTACCGGTGGCAATGAAATATAATTAAATTTGTAAAATCAGGTAATTCTAGCTATTTGAAAATTTGTAAAACTAATAATTTAGAGATCCTTATAGAAATATGATTCTAACGACATTAATAACATATTTTTAACATTTTAAATCCTAGGGCGCGCTTTGCGAAGTCGGTTTTTGATCGGATTAGAATAGGTTGAAAACTCGTTGATCTCATTCTTTAGAGCACCCCGAGCTTAATAAGAACCAATTACACCTTTTCCTCTTATCCCGACTCCTTGGTTTAGGAACATGGAATTGCCGGATCTAGACTACGGAGTTTCTTGGGAGTTTCAGGGACTTAGGTTTCCTGATTGACTTTCCGGTTTACACCTTTGCTAATTCGGAAACTGATATTTTATACTTTTATGACATATCTGATTGGTGAGATTTATTTTAAGGTTGATTTTCATAAGTATTTAATACCTCACGACGTTCTCGGAATTCTTTGGATTGAGTTTTATTTCCGAAGGTTAATCACTATTTACTTCTTAACAATTTGCTTTAGGGCTCTATTTTACCCGATTTTATAAGTTGGAGTTAAATAGAAAATTTGTCGTATGTAGAGGTTTTAGACTGGAAGTATATTGAGTTGCTATTTTATTTCTGAGATTTCTTATTTTTCTCACGATTCAAAAATTCTGGGATTCGTTCGGAGTTTGGGACTTATCGAAGTTTGGTTTTAATTCGGAGTGACTTTCAGGGTTTTATTTTCAAAGTTCATCTATAGAATTATTTACTTAAATTTTCCAGGGCTTACATTCTAAGTGGGGATCGAGATGGTTGGAGCCGGGAATGACTTCGAGATTCCGGCAAGGAATAAGAATGTTTGAAGTTATCAGCTAGGTTTTATAAATTGCCTTGTAATAGTTTTATGCAATGGAATCCTTGATGAATGTAATTAAAGTATAATGATTTGTATTTGAAGTATAGTGAAGTGTAGTTCCTTTACATTGTTACTCAAGTTGTACCAATATAAAATGTATTACTCCGATGTGTCTCCTCCATGTGTTAGACGCCTTGTACATAGTATGGAAGCCTTCGCGTGACTGAGGCGGTCATTCCTAGGCTTTAATATTGTGTATGGCGGACTGCCACGTTTAGGGTACCCTTCGGGGCGTGACATTAAGTACACTTGATCTCCATTCTAATTTTTCTAGGGTCCTCATTTTCTTATCAGTCTCACCCTTTTTGTTTATCTTGTGTCTTTCTCATTCTTTGAAATCTGTGATACACACTCTTCTTCAAAGTCTGAATTGTTCTCTTTGATCGCCCATTATATAGCATCAAAGGGTATCTTTTTCTTCAAAATTTTTTGTTAGCTCAACACTTAGGTACCATTCTTATGTCCTGAGTTGTTATGATTCTAACTAGGATTCCTTGCTTTCATATCAGTTTCTTTTATAAAGCTTTGCCAGCTTGTACATGGAAAACATTATATTGGTTGATTAAGAAATGGGCCAACTTGGTTAATCAATCATATAAATGTCCTTACCTTCCTGTTGGTATTGTTGGAAATCCACAATCTCGGAAAGTCTAATTCTATTCTTATTCTGGTATCAGCAAAAGTTTTATAGATCTTCCGTCTTTTGGAATTCTCACTTTCTTGTCGACACTTTGTTTCTTCTTATTTTATTACTAACGTTCTTTGAAACTTTGGTATATCTGAGTTCTTACTTGAATGTGCCGTTAATCCCAAGTTTATGGATTGTACTCCTGATTTTTCTTTACTTAATGCCTTGTTCTCCGTTCACACAAAATCATCCTTTAGTTTCCTTAATATTGTCTTCATTGTCTTTCAATACACTTTTCTTCCTATATTACCTCTTTATCCCTTGTATCTTCTTATCTGAGCATTTAAGCTTCTTTATTCTTTCCCATCAAAGTTGGTTTCAACATTGTATTAGCTATTTTCTCTTTCATACCTTGTTTCGAAATCTCGAGACTCAGCTTGTCAATTCCTTATACCTAAGATCACAATCTTGGATTAACCCCAGCTATTTCTTTCCCCTTTTTGTTTTAGAACAAACCATGATTTCATCAATTTCTTACTTATCCATTAGATACCTATATTCTTGGTTCGATTCGAACAATCCAAAAAGCATTACTAGAAACTTGTGGTGTTGTATATCGGGTTCAAAAGCATTCTTTCAAATCATCTTTGGATTTGATTCCTAATTGGTGGTACGTTGATCTTCTCCTTGTAGTTGGTCAAAAGATCTTTAATTCCAGAGAGCGGGTATTCACTCTTGATTGTGACTTTGTTCATCTCTGAAAGTCAACACATAAATTTAGGGGTTTATCCTTTTCTCCCATTACAAGTCGAACTGGTGTATTCCAGGGTGGTATGCTTGACTGCGTAAAGCATTGATCCAAAAATCTGTATAGCTGTTTTCCCAACTTCTTTTGACTCTTTTAAGATTGTTTAGGGCCTATTAGTCTAATCTCAAAGTTGATCCTTCCCTTCGGAAGCGATCCAAGCCATTCATTCGAAAAACTTCTTGAAAAACTTATTGAAAATCGTGAATATATTCAAGGATAGGTTTCTCTTTATTTTCTTCTGTGTCATCTAGGTAGTCATCCGTTCTTATTTGGGACTTTATCTATCAACTTGTAGGAATATCATTCCTCTTTCCTTACCATAGCAGGTTCTTTACCAACGTTATCTTCTTTTCTTATGGGTTTATGAGTTCTATGTTCTTTAACTATCTCTTGGGGACTTATTGAGAGGTAAACGTCTCATACCAAGGATTACTTCTTAATTCCATTACTTTTAAAGTCACAAGTGACTGTATGTCCTTATATCCTTATTAGATGATCCTTCAATACTTCTTGGGTTTCATCATCCTTTCTTGTGGAGATTTTAAATCTTAAAACTAAGGGTTGACGTTTGGTCAATGGTGGTCTCAACTTCTTATCTAGATTAGGTATAACAAAAGAATGTGTTGCTCTGAGATCCAAAAGAGCAAAAACATTTTGGGTTCCTATTGTAAGCTTCTTGCATGAACAACAGGGGGATTATATATCTACTTATCTATAAAACTTTAAACTCTTGCATTGCTTGAGACGAAGGAAGTAACAACAAAGAGGGTTTAAGGTTTACCTGTTCCTATGTCACAGCTATATCCCTTATTGCATTCCAAGGCAGCTAAGTCTCCATCCTCTTCGTTTATTTCTTCACTTATCCATTGTTCTTCCATGTTGTAGATTCGAATTCCTGAAGCAGTGGATCCTGATATGCTTTCACTTCTACTTCCATTTCCTTTCCCAATCCTTATAGGAATAGCTCCTCCTGAAGACCTTGTCAGAAGATTCTTCCCTTGTGGACAATCATTGGCGAAATGCCCATTTTGCTTGCAGACATGGCAAGTATTCTTCCCTTTCTTTGGACATTTTGATATCTTATGGTTTGCATTTCCATAGAAGAAAACACTTTCCAAACAATTGAGGGCACTTCTTTGGGTAGTGTGCTCCATTGCACTTCCAGCACTTGACATCTTTTGGTGCGACCCTCCCACTGTCATCATTGTTCTTGTAGTTGTTAGAGAACTTGAATCTCTTTTGTGGGGGTATGAAACTGGATCCATCATAAAACTTCTTCTCAACAATCGGGTTCCTCTTCTTCTTTCTTTCTCTCCTTTTCGCTTGTCTCTTACTTCTAGCTCTTTCTACCAATTCTCGATAACTTCTTATGTCAAATTCTTCCAACCTCATTCTTAGGTCTTCATCCAATCCTCCTATAAAGACTTGTCTTTTCAATTCCTCATTGTACTTGTAGGAGTCGAGGGCATACTGCAACAATCTACTGAACTCAGTTTCGTATTGCTCGATAGTTCTTCCTTTCTAAGCAATTTGCAAGAAGTCTACACTATACCTTACTCGTAAACTTCTTGGGAGATAATTTTTCAAGAACTCATGTCTAAACATTTCCCAAGTGATTGGAGTTATCAGCTCCCTTTTCTTTGACTCCCATCCTATTCTAGTGTTTAGACGAAGCATGAATGTCCTATACTTGATTTGTAGGTGGTGCAGAACCTCATATGCATCAAAAGATATCTCGATTTGGGCCAGCTAATCTTTAGCCTCCTCCGGCTTATCATAAGCTCCTCAAAGTAGTGGTTACTTTTGATGAAATCAGGCAACATACTCTTATATGGCCTTAGCGATGGAGGTGGAGGTAATGGCGCATTTTGGGAGTGCATGGTCCTTTGCACAGATACCTCAGTTGATACTTGTTGTTGCGGTAGTGTTGGTGCAGGTGCTGGTGCTGGCGTGGTTTCAGGTACGGGTGCGGGTGCAGGTACAGGCATGTTCTGTCTAATCGCTTCTAACACGTGGGTCAGATGTCCTAATATGGCGTGCAAGTCCATTTGAGGTGCAGCGGCTCCTTGAGCAGCAGATTGCTCAGCTTCAATATCTAATTGGTTGGAGGCACTTTGCTCTTCCCTACGTCCTCTTCTACCTCGGCTGTTTTAAACTTTCCTAAGTTAGGTTTTATTGTTTTGATAACTTAATTAAATTTTTGCCGGAAATTTGGGGATATAACGGAATTTTTCCATGCATAAATAGTTACTAAATAAAATTCAAATCAAGATAAATTTTGAAATTATTCATAAAAGATAAGTTCATTTAGGAAATTGAAATTAACGGGTACAGGACCTTTAGATGGAAATAAATAACAAGGTGCATTACAAAAATTACGAAGAAAATAACAAAACACTATTCCGAAACTAGAAAGATAGACTAAAATCACGGATCTAGTCTTTGATCACAAAATTTAAGTTGGACTATGAGGGATATGCTCGGCTTCATCCTTTCTTCCTTCCTTCATTCTTCGGGCGCATCTCTAGGATTACTGCTGGATGACCCAGGGTTTCTCTTCCTCATAAACTGCTCAAAGTATTTCTTCCTTTTTCTGGTTGCCTCTCTAGACCTTTCATGTATATTGGTCAGCTCCTCTCCAGTCTGCTCTGGCACAATGTCATGAATGGTTCTCCAAGTAACAACCCCTTTTGTTTCCATGCTATCATTCTCATTGGATGGAGCATTGTCTGTGTCCATGGTTGAGTCCGCTCCTAGTCTCCTTCGAGCCTGTTGTTCCTCCAAATAGCAGATGATTCTTGCCTCTTCGCTATTCCAAGGCACGTCAACTCCAACAACAGTCTGGTCTTCTTCTTCTTGTTTCGGTCCTCCTTCATTGTCTTGTTTCGAGTCTTCCTCGGAATCTTCACTTTCTTCTTCCATTGGCTCTTCTCTTATCACCGTCCCATCCCTACGTAAACGTAGGGCGTTGTTCCTTTTCAGCTGGATTATGGTGAAGGCAGGTGGCTCGGTGGACACTTGGGTTGGTGGCCACAGAACTTCTTGGTACACTCCATGCCAGTGGAAAACATCATTGAGGTCAGCTTTCATCATTCGAGATGGCCCATCAAGTTGACATGGGCGTAAACAAACATTGGTCCAATTCGGGTCTAAGTTCGATAATCTGGTGAAGTTCGACCTCCATATTCTCTAAGGAAGAAAGTTGCTTCCCTTAGCATCGGTCGGTCTTCCACGATGGCAACGATTCGTTCCACAACATACATCATCTCTAACTCAGTCATTTTCTTTCCTATAGGGCAGTTATGGATAGTCTGTACTACTTGTCACGCCCCGAAGGGTACCCTAGACGTGGCAGTCCACCACATACGGTATTAAAACTTAAGAATGAGTTCCCGAAGTCATGCGAAAGTTTTCAACACCATATTTAAGGCGTCTATCACAACAATAGGAGACACTGGTGGGATGTATAGTTTGAGATAGTAAACATAGCAATACAAGAATCTAGATAAACATCAAATTTATCATTAATAGAATATAATCTTTACATCATCTTAGGGGTTTTTCCCTTATAATTCTCTAAACAATAATAACAACTTAATCTTTCCCATAACCAAATAATACTAATACCAAAAGATATTAAAGGATAATTAACCTATGATCTTCAAAAGATTTCCATAAGCTTTACTAGGACATCATCCCGCTTAAGTATATGAAGTCATCGGGCATAAAAGATATTGTCCTGTTACAATGAAGGTCTATCGGAGTATAAGCATAACTAACTTAGTGAGAATATTCCTGGATCAACGTACTTGTATAAATAATTTCAAATAAGTTATTAACAAGCATATGAATGCATCAAACACGTGATCAAGTAATACATATGATCTACCGGAAATCATATGTTTGAATGGATTTACCCCTCCATTCAAGGTTAAGTGTTCCAGGCTCTTTAAAACCCAACTCATGTAGTTTATTTCAGGCTCCTACTAGCCATCACAAAATAGTTCTTTTAGGCACCTATCGCCCATCTTAAATAGTTCTTTCATGCACCTATTGCCCATCTTGCAGATTTCTAGCTACTGCACACCCGGCTACTAAGCTCTTGTCCTATCGAGATTAGCAACTCATGCAATGAAATTAACTACGTGATATGCATGAATCAATTTATATAATTCATAGTATATGTTTAAGGTAATTTAAAGGTGATCACAGAATTTTGCACACACTCCAACAGAATAATAACAAAACATAAGTTAATTAACAACGATTCATGCCTCGGTATGCTTA
Source organism: Combretum micranthum (assembly GCA_024138025.1). Lineage (NCBI taxonomy): Eukaryota > Viridiplantae > Streptophyta > Magnoliopsida > Myrtales > Combretaceae > Combretum > Combretum micranthum. The sequence continues at coordinate 89,398 of JAMXBD010002111.1, read as the reverse complement.
ACATTCTTTCAACCAATATTATCATACATAATTCCACTTTATTTTTTCCTACTTCTAGTGCTTCTAGCTACAAGCACAACCAAGTACGAAAAAGGTAGGAAATAAACTCACTTGGCCATGAGGATCTATCTTTCTTACGGATGAGTCAATCGATGAATTTACTAATCAAAATAATCCTCCGGATATGAATACTCCTCCTCGGGTTCACCTAATCAAGAAGAATACCCATAATGAGTATTTCTTATTGACTCTATGGTATTTATCAAAAATTATATCATAAGATCGTTGAAATTCGCGTAGAAGGTAATTCCAACTTAAAATGGCCATAACTTGGTCATTTTAACTCGGAATTGCATATATCGTTTTCTACCTACTCGAAAAGATCTATCCATTTATAAGGTTATTTTTGTCATAAAAAGATATTTGGGTTGCAAACTGACACGGTACAAAATAGTTACGAATTTATTGTTCTCAAAATATGATTTTTCCAAACTTTACTTTACTAAAAAATTCTTAAGAAAATATATGGATATATATGTAGTTGAAAAATCCTTTGAACGTATATTTGTACTCATATGTATGCATGATTTTGATAGTGTTGTCTTAACATTGATATTTCATAAACAATTTGTCTTTAAGGATTTAAAAGACAAGACTTTTGAAAACTTATCCTTTTTGAATTGTTAGAAGGAAAACAAAAATATAGTAGTTGTTACGAGTAAATGTTTTATTATTATTTTTCATTTTCTTACTTTTCAAAGTAAATCCGTTTTTTAAAAAATTTTGGTTCTTTAAGTTATCTACCAATTTTATTTCTAGTGATTGAAAATAAGCTTTTCAAAATATTCCTTAAGTTTCAAATATTTGACGTTGTGTATGTTTTCCTTTTATTTTTATATCATTTCCCTCCTTTAGAAAATAGATATACCTTTAAAACTTTATTTTCTTGACAAATTTTATTTTCTGAGTTGGTTTCTAAAATAGTGAGTTAATTTTATCTTGGTGTGAAAATTTGTGTTTTCTTAACATTAGTTAAATAGTAAAATAATTTTTCTTAGATAAGTTTATAAGAAAAACTTTCTTAATAAAAATTTGTTAACTTTAGAACTTAGTAAAACTTCATTTTAAATTTTGAAAAGAGAATAACAATACAAAATTTAAGTTTTGAAAGAACTTTCTTAGCATGCAATTCTCTAAGTCTGTAATGAACATAATTAAGTTGTAAAATACATGGTTGAGTTAAAATCATTTATGGTTAAAATTCTTCCTTTATGGGGTATTTAGTTTTTGATTTAGAAAAGAAATAAGTTCCTTTTATTCTTTTAAAGAAATGTACTTTACTACTTCTTCTAGAAATTATGATTAGCATATCCTTTGGAAAAACAAAACATAGAAATTTTGAGAAAATTCCTTTTGTTGAGAAATCTAGTTTACTTTTGAAAGAACCGATTTTTATTTGGTTTTATTTTTATTTAAGACAACAACATTCTTAATCATGCATGAATATGATTATGTAACAATATAAAAGTAAAGATAAAACATAGTAAGATAGAAAAGAAATACTTGTAAGTAAATAAACATAAATAAATAATCAAGCATTGGAAACCTTAGCTTCATCAAGGGATCCCGATCATGTATTGGGAGCCTTAGCTTCATCAAGGCAATCCAGGACTAAGATTAGACTAGTCCCAAAAAAAGAAATTTGTTTTGACTTGATATGGACAAGTCTAAGACTAGAAAGACTAATCTTAATAAATTGCATAAAACAAGTAAATAAATAAATTGCAAGACTTAGAAATAAATAAATAACAAATGAGCTAATATGCTCTAAATAAATATATATACATAAAACTATATATAAGTTAGATTAGAAGCAAATAATAGCAATGATAATAACAACATAATATTAACACAAGGAAAGGAGTAGAAACATGAACAAAAACAAAACATGAATAAATTATTGCTTCTTTAACTCAATGAGTCTAAAAAACATACACTAAACTCATGTTAAGTTATGTGAACATGGTGAGTATATATGAAAGAAACTTTACCTAATGTTTTTATGAAGGTTTGAAAAGAGATGAATAGGTTTTGTGTTTGATTTTCTTCTTGAAGAGTTGAAATGGGTAGAGAGTTTTGTGAGAGATTTGTTGGAGAGAGGTTTGAGAGAGTATTTTGGTAGAGTTTTTTATGTAAAATGAGTGTGTGAAAGAATGAAGGAAGAAGGGGTATTTATAGGATTTTTGGAGTGAATTTTTATATAATAAAATAATTGAAAAAGAAAAAGAATTGAGAGTAAGAGAGAGGGGGGCCGACGCAATAAGGGAAGAGAGAGGAGGATTTTTATTTGTTTTGATTTTTGATAAATGAAAAATGTAATGTGTAAAGTAGATGTGAAATAAAGTTGTATTGGTAATGTAAAAAGTGAGAAAATAGGTATGTAGGTAGTAAGAAATAGGTGTAAGAAAAAGTAGAGATAGTAAAATAGTAATGAATAGTAGGAATAGTACTATGAATATAAAATACCGGTAATAATAAAAATACGCGAAACGAGCTATATCTGTTATTGTTAGTTACCAAAAAATTCTAAAACTGATATTTTTGAAATCCTTATTTAATTACGAGTCTTTTGGTGTTAACGAAATATTTTTAATATTCCGATCTTCGAGACACACTTTTCGAGAATTGATCCCGTTTGGGTCCGAAGGACACTCAAAATTCGCGAATCTGATATTTTTATGTTACCCTATATTATTACGAAACTATTTTAAGCCACTAAATTAATTTCGTTTTCTAGGGTTTGAGAATGCGGGATTGCCGGAGTTGAAATTGCTTGATTGTCTTGACCTTTGTTGACTTTTTGAAGTTCCGGTTTGACTAGGGTTAGGGTTAATCCATCTTTCCCATAGAAATTGAGAGGTTTAACTCAGGATCGGATAGGTAAATCTTTTCATGTTCGAATTTTCGAATCGATTGATTATTGAACTTTCTATTTTTGTTTTTGAAAATTTTCTTATGAAATTTCGTGATCGAAATTGTTTAAGGTTCAGTTTCAACTTGGGTTTGACTTTAGGGTTTCGATTTGGTATTCCAAAACCATTATCGAAAAATTCGGGGGCTTACACTACTCCCTTCCATTCGGTTTGCATCATTCCTTTTTTCAAGATCAGGAACATTTCCTGGACGGTCTTAAGTTGTCCAGCTAAGGCGAATTCTTTGCATAACACCCTAATTCTCAGTCAGAAATTTTCCAGGTTCTCAAAGGGTCTTTTTCGAAAGTTCTTAGCCTGTAAACGGGCTTCATTTATGGTAATCTATGCAAAATAGAGTAAAGTTAGAAAGCTTATTCTACCTATTCTATCTTATCTAAGTCTTTCTTATTTCTATTCTAGTTTAATTTCTTCTTAAGTCCAATTCTATAATTATGATTCCTAGATTCTTAGCCATGCTCTGATACCAACTTAAAATGTCACACCCTAAGGGATACCCTGAATGTAACAGTTCGCCACATTCAATATTATAGCTTAAGTATGACAACCTTAGCCATTCCCAAAAGCTTTGATATTAAGTGTAGGGCGTGCTTTCATAATTTTAGAGGACCATACATGGAACTATGAAGCTTAAGAAGATATAATAACATATTAAAAAAAGAGGATTCATAATATTCTTTTATTCATAACGATGTTCTTACAAAACTTAGGGACATTTCCTTTATTCACAAATCTATTACAGGAGTATTTCTACATCTTATCTACTAAACTTTATTTTAGGAAATTCCTTAACCTAAAAAGAAGGTACCTGGTTGCAAGGTCCTCATGGCCTCAACCACAAATAAGGGAACTGCAAAAGATATCTATAGGGGTATAAGCTAATAGGCTTAGTGAGAACTATTTCCATAAATAACTTATTGTAACAAAATTTCAAAAAAGTTGTTTAATCAAACAAATAGAATGCAACATACACGTGGGCAAACAAAGCAAACGTAGGGCCTTGTTAAAAAGATTTATGCTTTCGACCAATATCGCCAAGTATATGAAGTCTACTTGAATTGAGCCTTTCTTTTGGATTTTCTGCCAAGCATTTCCTTAATGTTGCCAAGCAATCGCTTTCGGTCACTCCGCCAAGTGTTGCTTTCGACCTGAGCTACAATCCTTCTCACCCAAGGATAATAACCCAATGCAATGTGACTCACTTCATGGTATGCATGAATCCATTTATTTATGATATCATAACATTATTATTATCAAATTTAAGGTAATCAAGGAATTTCATACAAATCAAGTGTTATATTAAAACAAACATTGAATCAATTCCGGCCTCGATATTCTTAGGATTCTTTCAAAGAATTATCTTTACAAAATATCCATTTATCTTTTCTTAATTCTAATGCAACTAAATTACAAGAACAAACAAGTAAAACATTTTAAGGAAATAAACTCACGATGCCATGACGACGATTTCTCTAGTAGATGAGTCGTTCACACACTCCACTTAATCGAAAATAGTCTTCGAGATATAGGTATTCTTCCTCGGAATCACCTAGCCAAAGAAAATACCCAATATGAGTATTTCTGATGATTTTCTTGAATTTTGATAAAATAATGTTATGAGAACGTTGAAGTTCGTATAAAGAAAAATTCCAATTTAAAACGGCCATAAATTAGTCATTTTAACTCGGAATTGCGCATATAATATGTCGATTTCTATCTACTCAAAAAGATCTACCCATTTCTAAAACTATTTTTAACAAACAAGATCATATAGACTCCGAAACAGTGGCAATAAAATTCACAATGAATTTTCTAACTGAAAATAATTTTGGTTCATATATTAAATCATTCAAAATTTGTTTGATAAATACTTAGTTATCTATATAATTGAAAAATTCTCTTTTTTAGAGCTACTTAGCTCATATTTATTCATGCTCAAATGTTTGTTGTCCATTTATGTTTCTTGAGTAGAACAATGTCAACTTAGGAGTTTAGAAAACTATAGTTGACAAGAAATTCATTTTGGAAATTATTTTGAAATGAATATTTTGATTCTTTTTGTTTTCAAAGAATTGCTTTATAATTGACTTGTTATAACTTTTCGAAAAGAAATTTTCTTCTTCTTCTAAGTGCTACTTTTCCCCATTTATTTCTATAAAATCTTTCTTTAACTATTTAATTGAAAAGATCCAAATTCAAAAATTCTACTTTGCTCCTAAGGTTTTCGTTATGTTAGGTTCTTATAAAATTCATTTCTATATTAAAAGTCTTTTTCTCTTTGAATAACAAAGTGACATCGAAAGGCTTTCAAAACAAAATAGTTTCTTAAAATTGTAGTGAGTTCTCTTCTTAAAACTTGGAAAGGAATAACTTTTACTTTTGTTAAACCATAGCTGTTATATAACTTATTCCTAATTGATAAAATCTCTTTTTATCGATTATTTTTAGAGCTTGAAAAATTTGGACAACAATCTTAATGAACATGGTTTATGAGAGATAATAGCAAGCAAAATAACATAAATAATAAATAAAGTTAAGTATTGGGAGTCTTAGCTTTTTCAAGCCTCCTGGGACTAAGAAGTAGACTAGTCCCAAAAGAAAAATAAAATGAAAGAAAGAAAAAAAAATTGTTTGACTTGATGAGGACAAGTCTAAGACTAGAGGCTAGTCTTAAAATAACAAGAAATAAATAAATTGCAATAGAATAAATAAATAAATTACATTGCATGAAAATAAATAGATTACAAGTGAGCTTATATGCTATAAAGAATATGTATATATACATAGATACATAATAATACTCAGATATGATAACAATAACAAAATAAAACAATATAAACATAAATGGATTTTTCATGAACAAGAACAAGACATGAACATAGTGTAGCTTCCATAATACTTAGTCTTTGGAAACTCACACCACAGTCATGTAAAGTTACATGACATGAAGAGAAGAGAAATAATAAGAAAGTTACCTAAAGAAGGCTTTGGTAGTATTATGGGTTTTTTGTTGTAGATTGAAATTGGTTTTGGAATTATTTTGAGAGAGTTTTGAGAGAGAATTTGAGTTTGTGAGTAGTAGTTGTTTGAAAGAAGTGAAAGAGGAGGGGATATTTATAGGAAAATGTGGAGTGATTTTTGAGTGATTAAAATAAAAGAAAGTTGAAACAAATTGAGAGATGCATCGAGCGGGCTGGGGGCACTGACGAAGTAGAGTAGAAGGAGGGAGAGAGATTTTATTTTGTATTTTTGTGATTAAAAGAAGTAATAAGTAAGGTGGATATGAAATAAAGTTATGGGAAAGGTAAAAAGTAAATGTTATAGGTTATGGTGTGTGTAAGAGTAGGTGTAAGAAAAAGTAGAGGTAAAAGAATAGTGTTGAATAGTAATGAATAGTGTAATGTAAAGTAGACATGACAATTTAAGTACTGGTAGTAAGAAAATACGTGTATAATTGCGATATTTGTTATTTTTACTTACCAAAAATTATAAAACTGATATTTTTGAAGACCTTAAATTTTTATGAGTCTAATGGTATATTCTGAATATTTTTACTATTCCAAGCCCCGAGACACATTATTCAAGAACTGTGTCCGATCGGGCTCAGACGATTTGCGGTTTTAACTAATCTGATCTTTTTAATCTTCCTCGGGTAATTACGCACTATTCTACATTCTAAACTCTTACTTACTTTCTCCGAGTTGCTTATTCGGAATTGTCGGACTTAAGCCATTACATCTAACCAGGGTTTTGTTGACTTTAGAGTTCCGGTTAACTTGCAGATTAGGGTTTTAGGCTAAACCGATTCCAAAAACTTGGGGGTTTACACTGTTTAATCACATATTTCTTGAATCTAGAGTCTGAATGACTTAAACGAATGACATTGATAACTCCTTATTAATTCATTCGAGCACGGCTATGCATTTCTCAATCTTACTCATCAAGAGAGCCAAAAGATATCTCTTTCACATTAATGAGAAGAACAAATTTTTTCACAATTTTATAATTATCTGATTAAATGATAAGATCATATTTAACAATTTGTTGATATTTAAAAGAGCCAGAATGGATATTTGTATTGATTAAATTTTATGTTTCAGAATTAATTTGGACAAAGAAATCAAAATAAGAGACTTTGAATCAAAAATGGAAAATTGAAGTAAAGGCCTGCATTTCAACATTTAAAGCCGTCGGCGTTCAGACGGCTTACACTAAAGGTCGTTGCATACATTGCCAGTTTTGCCGAACATATGTCTCAACTACATTGTAAGCCGCCTCAAAGCTGCCGGTGTAGAAGATGAAGAAGCCAGCGTACTTGAAGGCCGGCAGCTTAAAATTGAAAAGTCACCAGCTTTGAAGGAGTTACAATATATGCCGGCTCCTAAGCCGCCGGCGTTGAGCTGTGTACATCAAGAATCAAAAGCGACATGAATGCATCGAATGCTTGGAGGAAATTGAAGCGACAAATCTATTGGAATGCTTACGCCGGTGCAAAAGCCATCGGCTTTGGGACGGTGTTTGTTATAAATTAGCCCAACGCTTCATTTCTGATCACATACACCGGCTAGATCTACATCTAAGCCGCCGGTGTAGAAGCGACCTACATATGTAACTGAAGTTGAAAGCTGCCAGTGCACTGCCTGTGCAAAGGAGAAATTGAAGATATACTGCCTGTAAGCTGCCGGCGTAGGATCCATAACTGCCGCGTACGAAGTGAAACAGTAAATTTCATTTAATGTCTTACATGAAATTTTTCCTATAAATAGTGGTTCTACCCCCCCCCCCCCCCCCCCCCCCCCAAATCAATCCAATAATCCCAAGTAGCTCTGAAATACACTACAATACATAGATTAGAATTAGCATTTCATAGAGATTTTTGAAGAGATATTGAAGTTTTTCCAAGAATTTGCAAGTAAAGCTTTGATATTTTGAATTGGTGATATCTGATCTTTTCCTTTTATGCAATTCATATATCTGAATATTCTGATCATAATGAAATCATTTGCAATTTCTTATATGATTTTTGAATCACCATCCATGAGTAGCTAAATCCTTTTTGTGGGAAGTTGATGAAGCTTTAAACATGCTAAAATGATCTTTGAAACCATGTTATAAGATAGTTAGAATCATGAAATATTCATATTGAATTCTTTATTCATCATATCTTTGGTGTATAAGAATTCTGATAACTCAGAAGGGAAATTAGGGTTCATATGAATTCATAAATTGAGATTAAATTACAATTGCGGAAGCGGCGGAGTTTAATCTAATTTAGATATTGTCCATGAATACTAATGCAATGTTTTATATTGATTTCTCACTAAGGAATTAGGGGATGTTAATATAAAGTATTAGTCAATTATAGAATCGGAAGGTTTATAATTGTAATTTCGATTCCACGAATAATTTATTTAGCGGAAGCTATTGAATTGTTTTTGTGGTTTAAAAGGTTTTTAACTCTGTTTTTAAATCTTTACAATTTCTTATGAATATCCATGAATCTAATTATCATTATAACATGACTTCAAGTTGATTAGCAATAGTTTAAAGTGGATTCTGCTTCTTCCCACATTTTTCTAACATATCACTCTCTTCAAAAGCTCACTGCATTCATTGTAGATACTTAATTAGATAATTTAGTCTTAATCTAAAAGATCAATTGCCTAGATATTAGTATTAGTTGATAATTGTCTAGTAGTTAATAGATCTCTGTGGGATCGATACTTGACTCATGCTATATTACAAGATAAGGCCCAGTACGCTTGCTGGATAAGATGCTTTAAAAATTCAATACTAATTACAGTACATCATTAAAGACAATGACGAGCTGAATCAAAACATGAAATGTATTATGTAGGAATCCCTGATGTCATCAAGTCAAAGGACTAAAGCAACACTATAATGAGAAATACTTATCATATTAATTCATATAGTATTCTCATAATTTTTCATTCCAGTATGTTGTACTCTTACATGTATCAATGTGCTGAATTGATATCTCATATCCATGATCAGTAAAACATGATTATCATTCAACTAATATACTAGTCTTAATTCATTACTATTCATATAATGAACGACTGGGGATAATTTAGAAAAAAGTTATTTCTTGCCTTATGGTTCTACTATTAAAGTCACATACTTTAATAATGTAAAATACATAAATAAAGATGGAAATATAATGAATTATGAATCATGAGATGATATAGGATGAGTTTAAGGTTAAAACAACTAAATTGTAAAAGTTTAAGATTGGTTGTCAGACAAATATTAAAGTTCAAATTTCTGTAATTTTTGACAGATTGTAGGCTGCCTCCTAGAGAATCTACGTCGTTGGTGTAGGATGGGAACAGTAGCGTTTTTCTTAACGCTGGGAGGAACGCTGCCGGTGTTCACTAGGGTTTCTCTCAACACCGACATGGAACGTCGCCGGCGTAGGGCATGGATTTGCCGACATATGTAGTAAGAATTGAAATTCTGGAATTCAAAGCCCCGATGAATGCTGCCGGTGCTCATGTAAATTTTGCCAGCGTAGGGTGTACGCCAGAAAGATCTATACGTATGCTACTAACGTAAGGCCGGCGTATGATCAAATTTCTATAAATACGAGATGCGAAAAACATTTTCGACAGATTTTCTTTTATCATTTTCTTCTTGCATTAAAAAGGGTTTTGGAGTGTTCTTAGAGATCCAGGCTTGGAGAATCATCCAGAGGTGTTTTTGATCCAAAGTAAGTGATTTTAATCTTCTCTTATGGATTAAATATGAAATTGTATAAGTTTTCTTAGGGTTTGGGTTGGATTTTATATGAAGGTTCTTGTGAGGAAACCCTAGCACGTGTGAGATTTGTGAATTGGTGAATGCAAGTCGGGTTTTAGAGATTCAAAATAGTAAGTTTATCTCCTTTATGATGGACTCAAACAAAATACGGATTAGATAATCCTCATACATTCTTACTATTGTGCGTATTAGGGTTTTGGGTGAAATAATTGGTGTTTGTAGAGTTTGATCGGAATAGACGGTGCAGATAACGGAGATTTCTTTTCAGGTTAGGATTTTTGGAGAATTTATATTTGTTAGGGTATTTTGATAATGCGATCATATCTGTTGATATATATATATGTTGTAACAGGACATTTAGAGTTTGTGGAATTGTTGTTGTGTGGATATAGGAGTTTGTGGAGTTCAGGTTGTCTTTCTTGTTGTTTTTTATTTATATTCCTGAAATTTAGAAAGGTACGACCAATCCTTGCTTGCTGTTTTTGTCTGTAAGTTTAGCATTGATTGAATGCTTGTAGGAACAGAATTTCTTAATAAACTTAATCTTTATTCGGTTTAATAATTGTATGTTTTGGTTGTGCTTGGCTTTGACTAGTAAAAATATGGCAGACAATGATACTGGTGGGATATCCTGATGATCTTGGTGTGAGGTTATCCCTAGTGGACTCGTGCCTTGATATGATTCCGATAGAATTAGGGTGTTCTGGATTCGGGGTGTTTGGGGAGTACCCACTCATCCATATATGTATATGATTATTATTTTCAAAAAGTTGTTTGATTTTCAATGGAGTCTGAGTAACTCCGAGTTTAGGATTAGTGTATGCCTAATACTGGACTGTGTTGTTTTGTTGACTTAAGAAAGATAATAATATGACTGTTTGCATTAGTTTAAGTTGCATGAATTATATGCCTTTTGTATGTGCATATGCATTTGTTTTTGGATTGGAGTTATCGTACTGGACGTCGCCGCTCTTTCTTTTAAATTTCAGGTACAGGTGAAGAAAATATAGTGTATGATCTATCCAGTTATGATTTCTTCTTTGATAGCGGGCGGGGATGGCGATAGTGGACTTGACTACCCAGCCGAGAGTTAGGCTTCATATACCAAGTTTTCTGAGAGAAGACATGTTTTGACCATTTGAGATCGTAGTTGGATTCATAGCTGGTTTTAATTGAAAAGATTTTAATGTAAACAGTATATTTTGTTGAATGTGAAGTCAACATGGATTTTATGTTTGAACAAGGAGTTTATGATTTATGAAGTATGAGTTTTTAGTTTTAACAGGTTTGATATTTTATGAGTTATCCTATGAGTGTTTACAGGTGATGATTGTATTATTGCAGATAGTAGAGCCTTTGCGTATCCTTTATAAGAGGGGATACGTGACGGGTTGTAATGCCTTATTTTATGGCGTTACAAATAACATAAGGAATAAACAATTTATTCAAGGAACATTTTAATCAAAGAAAAAGGTGGCAAATAATAATTTTGATAAAGAAAATTGACTTATATTATAAAGATAAATATTCAAATGACATAGAATATATATGACCTAGGGCACATCACTAACATAAAGGACTTAAATTTTCCAGCATAAACTTAGGTTTGATTCATGGTTTAATGCACAAGTTAACTTCTACACATCTAAAGCATTAAAGCCAATATTACATGAAATCAATACAAAGTTTGATAAATTTAGTTTATAAATTCCATTTAATTAGACAATTCGTTATGGGAATCTATATTAATATTCTTGATAATATAGGAGTTAAGTTTATGAAATTTAAATTTCTAAAAGAATTTGAAAATATAAGTTAATTGGCAAACATCTTAAAATAACTCAATTGAAATTTTGAATTTTTATTCCTACTAGATCTATTTTACAAAAGCTATTATGCTTGAATTTATTCAACATTTTATGCATAATAACACTCATATTCAAGATACATAAATTTTGAATTCAATTTATAAGCTTAATTTATGAAAAACTTGGAAGTTACAACTAGTTTTCTGAAAATAGATCAGTGGGACCATGAATGTTTTTTCCTCCTGTCTTTAATTTATTTTCCAGGCTTTTGCTTTTCTTTTCTTATGAAAAAAAAAAAAAAAAGGAAAAACTTTGGTTGACTACAATATTTTTAATTAATGCGAAACTTGACAATTGGAACATTCTCATATTCATGAATTAAAGCATATCATAAATATATATACACATACACACATATTGGCCAGATTAAGGACATCGTATTTGTACAGCATGTAAACACCTTTTATTTTATTTTTTTCCCTCCATTATAATCTTAGATTGAAATGATTACTGAAAAATGAGAATATCAATTTCCTCAGTTTGATTTATCAATTGAAATAATCATGGCATGTACAAGGGAAGTTTTCAACTGTGACCTCACCAACTCTTTGAAACCAAATCTTAGTCATTTCAATATAATTTTTTTCTTATGATTCCTTTCCCTACGGTTGACAGGAAAGAGGGTTAGAAACAATCATTATTAATAGGAGGATCAAAGTGACATCTATTATATAAAAAAAAAAAAAAAGAAAAGAAAAGACACAGATTGGTGGTGAGTTGGGGTTTCAATTTGTGTTAGGAGTTTCTAATCATGTCTTATTTTGTATCAATTTCATATCTTTTATAAATATTTATATATAGGGATAATATAATGAATGGTATTTGAATTTGGGTAAAATATATAATTATGTACTTCAACTTTGAAATTAATTAATTTAATAATTGAATATTATAATTGATCAATTTAGATCTAAAAAACTTTAAAATTGAGTAATTTAATACTACAAATAACTTGACATACTATTTATGTGCATAAAAAGTTCTTTTAGGTACTAAATTAATCAATTTCAAAGATATATTAAATTGATCGATTTTAAATTTCAGGTTGCATATTTTATCCAAATTTAGGTATTATTTGTGACATTAACCCCATATATTATGCCTTCAATCAAAAGGGTGCCACAATCCTGTTGTGTACTACATTAAGACACGTGAGACTCGATTCTATTTTCACCTAATTTCTTCAAGTCCAATCGTTAATTATTAAAAAAAATTCCAAGCCTAATGAGCAATGATTGTCATATAAACACATATGAAACACATGCAACACCATATATTTACTTAATTACTTATGGAACACACAATCATACAACCCAATACAAGTTATTGAAAATGATTCATAAATTTGATTACGACAACATAATATCATTCAACTAGACCCTAGGAGACCATTTTGAAAGTGTTAGCTCATTTGCGCCCTAATAACCATAAAACATTCCACATAAAATTAGGAAACTAGAAACAAACAATCGTAATATAATGAGCGAAGCATCTATGAATTGGTTTTAAAGGCGTAAACTAAAATTGATTTGAGAGTAGATTTTATACATTGGTAAAATTTCAAGTACTAGTTTTGAAAGTATGGTATAGGCTTAAGAATATCCTATTAAAAGTATGGCGTGAGTTCTAAGATGCCATTTCAAAAGTGTCATGCAGGTTTAAACCATGCAAGTTTTAGGAAACAATTATAAAAGTGTGGATCTTTAAGGTTTAAAACTTTTTATAAACAAAAATTTATTTTCCCCAAACACAATCAAGATTCAACAATTTAATATCAAATTCATGTTAATCAATTTAGAACTAAACCCAACAAGTACAATAAAAAGAATCATGCTAGGCTATAACTTACTATCTCAATCTTGCTGTAATCCCTGAGAATTTTTATAGTAATATAATGACTAGAATGGTAAAAGCATGATATATAGTGAATTAGTGAACCAACAAAAACCCTAGTTAGAAACTTTGAATAGTCATGAGCTTGTCCATAACTCGAAACCCTAAGTAGAAATTTCTTAGATGCTAAAAAATATCAAAGATGAGATTTCATGACTTAGGTTAGAAACTGAATATATAATCATAAGTGGTCCTAGATTTCAAATGCTTTAGAAGATGATTAATCGATAGAATCTATTGACTATAAAAAAATGACTTAAAGATGAACCCCTAAGGTTATAAATATGTGATGAGAATGAAAACATATTTATAACCACAAATCTAGACTTCAAATAAAGATTTCGATTGCGTTATTGTGCTAGTTAGAGAATTTTGAGTTTATAGGAACTAAAACCCTAATTTAGCCTATTGGGCCTAAAAACCTTAATCGCATAAGATAAAACTCTAAAAATACTCAATCGCGTAAACTTTAAATGCAAGTTTAAACTCAAGGATAATCTAAGAATATTTTAGAGGCCTTAAGTGAATTTCTAGAGATAAAACCCCCATATAACTAATATAATTATACACATATGAACCTAAAACTCACATGATAATCTAGATTTTTGCTTGTATAAGTAATAAACTAAAGTATATGAGTGATGCATGGTACAAATTAGAGTTCAAGAATCGGATACCGTGTTTGGAAAGAGATCGCTGCTATTTACTTATTCAAGGGGAACAAGTTGGCAAATTGGAGTCAACTTTAAAAGGGACATCTTAGCTAATGAAATGAGAAAAACCAAGCCTTGTCATTAACGAATATGGATGAATCAATTTCGCTTATAGAGGTCGGCACTTCCTTTCCCATTTCACCATGAGTTACAAAGGAAAATTAAACACAAAATTCAATTAACAATTGTAAATCATTTCCCTCTTTTCACCATGATCTCTAGAGAATTATATATGTAGATGTTAGTCAACAAAAAGAACTGAAAAACAACTCATGTCCCAACTTGTTTCCATCGTGAATCCCTTAAAGTATTCAAGAAATGGACTAGTCAACCCACTTGCTAAATGTTGTCATGTAGAAACATCCTCTAAATCCAACAAATATCTAACATACCCCGAAGGGTATCCTAAACATAGTAGTGTGATATACACAATATTAAAGCCTAGGAATGACTAACTTAGTCATGCAAAGGCTTCCATATTATGCATAAGGCGTACATCACAACAAAAGGGAATGCATAGGAGTATATTTTAAATTGATAACAATTAAGTAACAAGACAAGAGAAATACTTATCATTAAACATATTCAAGGTCAATTATAGTTCTTAGGGGCATAACCCAGCTATTGTCTTCAAATATATATATATATATATATACACATTTCCTAGTGATCTTCCAAAATATTAACATTTCATATATTGCTCATAAAGAAATTTTTAAGAAAGTAAACTCATCCTATGTTCCCACTTCTTCCGTTAATGCTCAAAATGTCACCGATCATTTCCTTAATGTCCCGGTCCTCGAATAGAGACACAAGTATACCTGTTTCAACAAGATCTATGGGGGTATAAGCTTACATCGTGCTTGATGAGATATTCCCTTTATTTATACTGCATTTCAAACAAGTTTATGAATTTTCATGTATATGCTATGCATACTATGCAACAACCACATGTTACAAACAATTATGTATGGGTATTCAAAAACCATACACTGAATAGATTAACATCCTCCATATCAAGGGTTAGGGAAATTGTAGTTGAAGGTCTACGCAATCTTCACTACTAACCCCCGAATACTCTGCTTACAGCGATCGATTGGTATGGCTCATCCTTAGGATGTATCCCTAGTATACCTTAGTTAAGAATCAGCATGGTTGCAGGCCTTTTTGAATAAACTTGGCCTCAGACCCATTTGATTCTTCATGTAAGAGTAGCAGTCTTCAACATATGACTTGATGGATGCAATGCATGTCCATTTAATTTATATCAAAGCCGAGTATAATTAAAGTATACTTACAGGTGATCAAACAAGCATCATACACACATAAGCAAGATATTATATTAATGATGTACTTAAGCAATCATTTGTTGGTTTCGATATGCTTAGCATCCCTTGTCACACATACATAGAAGCATATACACATAAACCCATAACCCAATATATATTCATTTTATCTTGTACCTATAAATCTAGTGCAACTATCTACAAGCACAAGTAAGGTAACGAAATTATGAGAGAAAACTCACTCGTCTATTAGAGCAACTTTTAGTCGAAATAATTCTCAGGAAATGGCACGTGAAAATCCTCATCACCTAAACAAAAGAAATACCCAGAATGAGTATTTTATAAAGATTCAACTTAAACTTTCTAATTCTATCTTATATTCTTGTCAAAATTCGGATTAACAGAAAGTTCAACTTAAAACGGTCATAACTTGTTCATTTTAACTTGCAATTTTACATATTAATAGTCCATTTCTACCCGCTCAAAAAGATCTATATCTTTTTAAGGCTATTTTTAACATTTAAGGCAATTAAGGTCTCAGAAAAGACAATACAAATTCATTCTATAATTCCCAACCCTTAGTTATTGCATTTTCTAAAGTTTTACTTCACTTAGACACTTTATAGCAAACATATAAATATTTCTACGTTTGAAAATCATTTAGTATTGACAATAATTCATATTATATGCATGATCCTAGTGATGTTTCCTTAAAAGTAAATTTTTGTGAAATGTTGAGTTTTATAAAAAATCATCCTTTAACTTGTGATTAAACACATCATTTGTAAACATATGACTTAACAACAAAAATCATAGTTCAACATATATATTTTGAAATCTCAAAGGTCTTATATTTGTTAAAAAAAATTCTATTTCACAATTTATTTTATAAGACATGGTTTTACTTATTTATGACATGAAACTTTAAGTGTATACCTTCTTGAAATATTCCTAAGTTTGGTTTTTAAACAAAATTTTAAATTCTTAAATTGTGAAACATAATTAAAGATAATCTTGATTTGATGTTTATTTTGAGTCCATGAATATTTCATTTTTATATTAAACTTCTTTTAACTAATTATTTTCTAAAATATGAATCTTTATATGGTTGTGAAGAGAAATCATTCTAAATTGTATCATGTTTAAAATGTTTTAAATTTTAGCATATGAGAAAAATTAAGTGAATGGCTTATTCTAATTTTTTATTCTCATAATAACTCTTTCTCAATTAATAATTGTTCAACACATAGATTTTTAGGGAGTTGTCAGAAGAAAACTAAAATTTTTAATTTGTTACAAATGGGTGTCTAATTATTATAACTATTATTTATATTTCATTAACTTCTTTTAACTAATTATTTTCTAAACTATGAATCTTTATATGGTTGTGAAGAGAAATCATTCTAAGTCGTATCATGTTTAAAATGTTTTAACTTTTACCATATGAGAAAAATTAAGTGAATGGCTTGTTCTAATTTTTTATTCTCATAATAACTCTTTCTTAATTAATAATTTTTCGACACATAGATCTTTAGGGGGTTATCAGAAGAAAACTAAAATTTTTAGTTTGTTACAAGTGGGTGTCTAATTATTATAACTATTATTTATATTTTATCAACTTCTCAAAAAAAGGATTTACTTCTTAAAACTTGATTCCTTAAGTTGTATACCAATTTTATTTCTAAGTAGGTTTTAACTAGTGATTTTATTTTTTAAGTTTGTTTTAGAAAAATTGTTTTATTCATAGTGTTCATCAAAATATTGGCATATGCCAATTTTTATATAAAAGAAAATAAGCCATATTATCATTTTGAAAATTCTATTGAGACAACAACATCATCATGTGACTATGCATGAATATGAATTTAGTAGTTATATTATGAGATAAATTATAAACTCGTGTAGAAAAATAGAAAATCAATTGAGTAAATATAAGAAGAAAAATATGGAAGCCTTAGCTTGTTATCAAGACTTCTTAGAACTTAGGAATGGATAAGTTCTATGAAAATAAGAAAAGTGAAATAAAAGAAAATCATGAAAGTCTTAGATTTATTTCAAGGCTTCCAATGACATAAAAATGGACAAGTCCCATATATAAAATAAGAAAAACAAGAAAATAATTATGGGAGTCTTAGACTTTAACAAGGCTCCCCTAGACTTTAGCAAGGCTAGTTTCATAAATAAAGCAAAGCAAATAAATAAGAAAATCATGAGAGTCTTAGATTAATTTGCAATGCTCCTCGGGACATAGATTATAGATAGGTCCTCTTTGTTTTGGCTTGATTTAAGACAAGTCGAATACTAGACGTTGACTAGTCTTAATAAGCAAGGAGATAAAAGCATAAATAAAATGTTAGATTAGTGAGCTTTTGGCTCTAAAAATATATATACATACTTATACATAATAATATATAGAAAGTCATGTTAGAAGCATGAATATAACATAACATAAATTTAACATAGATTAAAACAAGAAATGAACATGATGTTGTTTCCATGATTTTATTCCCTGGCATAAGCTCATGGAGATGTGTAGAAATCAAAACATACAAGTTGCTCATGTTATGTTTTCATGAACTAAAGAGATGGTTTAAGTGTTTAACTAAGGTAGATGGTGATGGAAGATGGTAGATAAGAGGTGTATCAGAGAAAAATTTGTAAAAATTGCTTGGAAAAGGGGAGAGAGGGATCATGGTTTTGGAGAAGAGAAAGAGAGAGTTTGAGTAGAAAATTTACAAGAGTTTTGTTATGTTTAGAAAGTGTGTAGAGAATGAAGGAGGGATAGTGTATTTATAGAGTTTGAAGTGGAATTTAGTGTGAATTAAGTTAAATGAAATTGAAAAGAAATTGCAAAGTGGGAGAGAGAGATAGCACCAGCTAAGAGAGGGGAATAGTGTAAACCCCAAGAATTTTTCATACCAATAAAAATAGATAGAAATATAAATATAGAAAATAGATGGTTAATATTGAACTCAACAAAAACTCTAGAATAGAACAACGAGTAGTATGGAGCCTATATATAGTTTTAAACCCTAAAATAAAGTTTTCTAGATAATATTAAACACTATAGATAAAATTTCATAATAAATATCGAAAACTTAAGATATGAGAATAACTTGGTTAAGATTTTCAATGTAATAAAGAGTAAATAACCAATTATGCTTATAGTTAGAAAATGATAACCTAAAGATAAACCTTAGGGTTATAAATACATAATAAAAACATAAACAGATATATAACTAATAATCTGGACTCTAAATAAATATTTCGATCACATCATTGTTTTATTTAGAGTATTCTTAAGCTATTAGAGCCTAAAATGAAAATTAACCTATTAATCTTAGAAAACCCTAACCGGGTGAGATAAAACCTAAAATTAGTTAGTCGCGTAAACTAAAGATGAACTCAATAGCAATATAGGAAATTTATAGAACTCTATATAAATTTTTGGAGATAAAACTCCTAAATAATTATCATATTTATACCCGTTTAACTTAATAAACTATCCTAAAATCTAGATAATTATTAACTAACTATTATTGTATTAATATATACATGTAAAATCGGTGCAAATTGCACTAAATTTATGGCTAAAATTGCCTTGATATGTGTTAACCGAAATTTGATACAACAAGAATAAAAAAGGAGACAACAAAGTCAACAATTAAACACACTGTTATGGCCTATAGGATATTCTAAACGCAACAGTCCGCCACATGCTATATAACACTTAGGAATTACTGCCACAATTGTAAACCCTAAGGTTTTGTGATCAATTAAGCTTAATCCTTAATTAGAAAGTCAACCGAAAATCCTAAAGTCAACAAAACCCAAGTCAGACATAATCGTTCAAGTCCGGCAATCCCATATAAGCAACCTTAAGAAAGTAAGTAAGAGATTAGTATGTAGAATAGCTCGTAATAACCTGTGAAAGCTTAAAAATAACACATTAGTTAAACCGCGATTCGTCTTGAGTACGATCGAACACAATTTTCAAAAGTGTGTCCTAGGGCTTAGATTAGTAAAAATATTCCGAATATACTGTGAGACTCGTAAAATATAAAGTTTTCAAAAATATAATTTCATAATTTTTCGGTAACTAAAAATATCAGATATCGCAATTATACGCATATTTTCTTAATACCGGTACTTGAATTGTCATGTCTACTTTACATTACACTATTTATTACTATTCTACACTATTTATCTATCTCTACTTTTTCTTACAACCTACTCTTACAAACCATACCTCTATCCTCTTACAATTTTCATTTCCAATACAACTTTACATCTTTCATATCTTACTTTTCATTAACAAAAATACAAAAAAATAAAATTTTCTCTTCCTCCCCTACATGATTTGCACCGGCCCCCTTTCTCCTCTCCTTAATATGTTTTGTTTTTCAATTATTTAAGTAATACAAATTTCCTCCCACATTTTTCTATAAATACCTCCACTTCCTTCACACCTTCCATATACTAAAATTACTCTTTTAAAATTCTACAAGAATTCTCTCTCAAAGTTCTCTCAAGTTTAGTTTTCATAGGTAATATTTCTTCAAGTTTTCTTTATGTTCATTTACTTAGTATGAGTTTAGTGTGTGTATTCTAAACCATGAAATTTAAAGAAAGTAACAATAAGTTCATACTTTATTTTTGTTCATGAATTTAATTTCTTTTATGTTGCTTATATATATATATATATATTTAACTAAATGTATCTACGTAGCTATATATATATCTTTTAGAGCATATAAGCTCCTTTGTTTTGCAATTTATTTACTTCCATGTTGTTTTAAGACTAGTCTTTCTAGTCTTAGACTTGTCATCATCAAGTCAAAACGATTTCTTTTTCTTTTTGGGACTAGTCTATTCTTAGTCCCAAGATACCTTGATGAAGCTAAGATTCCAATACTTGATATATTCTTTACTAGCTTATTTCTTTAATTTTTATGTCTTTCTTATGTTTTCATAATTTTATGATTTATATTTATAATCATGCATGAACATATTGATTTTGTCTTAACAAGATAAATGAGGAAAAATTTTCTTAAAATAGAAATTCTTCTCTAAAAATAAAAGTAGCAAGTAAATTTTCATAAAAACTTAAGAATTTGTCTTAACAAACTTTTCTAAAAAAATCTAGATGATTTCATAGGAATTTTTTTGCAATACATACATAAAATGGAAAGAAATTCTTAAGTAAACAAAAGTTTTACTAAACTTCACTTTTTCATCAATACTAGTTTGACAAACAACAATAAATTCCTTCCATAAAAATAGAATGATCTTAAGAAATAAGGAAATTATTTCTATAAAATTGTTATTACTTTCAAAAAATATTAGAAACTAAGTTTAGAAAATAGAAATCATTCTTTGGAAATTTAAAAAGACTAAGGAAATGAAATTAAGGAAAAGAAAAATACTCATTTAAATAACTTGAGATATTCTCTAGCAAAATAAGAGGAATTTTCAAAAGTTTCACTTTTTCTTTAGAAGACTTTACTTTTACCAAAAATTCATGGTTTGAGACAACATTAATTTCATACATTTGATATGAGTAAAAAAATATATGTAAATAGATTTCAAAGGTTTTACAAACTATTATAATATCTATCTCTTTGATATGAGTTTTTGTTAAAAGAAGGAATATAAGTTTTGTGAAAATTCATGGTGAATCTGATCACCACTATTTCAGAACTTAAATGACCTAGTTTGATGAAAATAGCTTTAGAAATAGATAGATCTTTTTGAGAAGGTAGAAAATGATATATAATATGCGAAATTCCTAGTTAAAATGGGTAAGTTATGGCAATTTTAAGTTGGAATTTCTTCCAATCCGATTTTACCGCGAATTCAAGAAAGATCTAGAATCTTCAAAAATAAAATTCTATGAAAGACTCATTTTGGGTATTTCATCTTGTCTAAGTGAAGAAGGAACCGAAATCACATTTCCGGAAGATTACTTCAACTAGGAGTAATCGTCATGGAGTGAGTTAATCTCTTACGAGTTACATTTCCATAGTTGTGCTTGTAAGTAATAGCACTAGAAAATAAGGAAAAGATAAATGAACAACTATTGTGTGACTTGGATTTATGACTGATTGAATAAAATTGAGAATATCAAAAGGGAAGTTGATGAATAATTTATGTTCTCTTGTATTGATATGCTGAATATTGTTTTGATCACCTTTAACTTGAACTCAACATTATTTGGTTAAACTTATATTGAAAATAATTCATGCATATCATATTTGTGAGTCACATTTATTTCACTACTATTCTTCTTGTGGGAAAACGAGGAGTTGTAGTAGTGGCTAGTAGGAGCCAGAAATTCTACATGGGCAAGTAGAAGCCGGAAAGTCTATAGGGCGAGTAGGAGCCAATAAATTTGCAATTATTGATGGTCATATGGGCTTGTAACCTCCCAACCCCCGACATGAAGGGCGTAAAATTCATACTACATATGGTTTCTAGTTAATCTTGTGTATTTTGTTTGCTCATATGATTGGTGCATTCTTATATGATTGTTTAAATACTTGTTTGATATATGGAAATTATAATATACAAAGTAAATATAAGTGATAAGTATTCACAAGTTACCAAATATTAAGAGGCCATTATATTGATGTTAGAAAATAAGTTAAGGTCGATCAACTATGTATTGAAACACATTGGCATCAATTGGATCAATTTCATTATTTTATGCAATAAAGGCCGACATTTTTTATGAAGAACGCCACCGGCCTAGTTTTTAAATTGCCTACGTACTCTGTAACAGACTGTACACCGCCTCCTGGAGAATCTAAGCCACCGGCTTAGAGACGGCATAGGATGGAAACGGTAGCGTTTTTCTTAACACTGAGAGGAAAGCTGCCGGCATTCATTAGGGTTTCTTCTCAACACCGAGATGAAAGCCGCCGGCATAGAGCAAAGATTTGCCGGCGTATGAAAGGAGAATTTGAATTCTGGAAATCAAAGCCCTGGCGAACGCTGCCGGCGTTCGTGTAGATCTCGCCAGCGTATGGTGTAAGCCGGCAAGATCTGCAGGTATGCCGCCGGCATATGACCAAATTTCTATAAATACGAGACGCGAAAAACATTTTCGACAGATTTCTTTTATATTATTTTCTCCTTTGTGTAAGAAATTTTTTGAAGTGTTCTTGGAGATTTATGCTTAGAAAATCATTGGGAGAGTATTTTCTGATCCAAAGTAAGTAATCCTAACCTTCTCATTGGGATTTTATACAAATTTATATAGGTTTCTTAAGGTTTTAGTTGAATTTTTACATGAAGGTTTTTGGAGAAAAACCCTAGCACGTGTGAGATTTGTGAATTGGTGAATGCGAGACAGGTTTTAGTGATTCAAAATAGTAAGTAAATCTCCTCTATGATGGATTTAAACAAAATATGAATTAAACAATTCTCATACATTCTTATTGTTGTGTATATTAGGGTTTTGAGTGAAATAATTGGTGTTTGTGGAATTTGATCGGAATAGACAGTGCGGATAATGGATATTTCTTTTCAGGTTAGAGTTTTTGGGAATTCATGTTAGATAGGGTATTTTGATAATGCGATCATATCTGTTGATGTATATATATATATGTGTGTGTGTGTGTGTTGTAACAGAACATTTGGAGTTATGAAACCGTTGTTGGTGTAGATATAGGAGATTGTGGAGTTTAGGTTGACCTTGTTGTTGTTGGTATCAGTTTCTGAGGATTTGATTTATATTCCTGAGATTTAGAAAGGTACGACCAATCCATTATTTGATATATGTGCTTGTAGATTAGAATTTTGTGAATGGATGTAGGAACAGAATTGCATAATGAACTTAATAAATATTTGGCTTAATAATTATCTATCTGGTTGTGGTTGGCTTTGACCAGTAAAGACCTGGCAGACAGTAATACTGGTGAGGCACCCTGATGATCTTAGTGTGAGGTTGTCTCGAGTGGACTCGTGCTAAGATATGATTCCGATAGAATTTAGGTGTTCAGGAATTAGGATGTTTGGGGAGTACCCACTCATCCATATATGTATATATGATTACTTATTTGCAAAATCAGTTGGTTGTTTTTATAGTAGGGTCTGAGTTACTCTGAGTTCAGGATTTATGTATACTGGATTCTGAACTGTGTTGTTTTGCTGGACTAAAATAGATAATAAACTATTGTATGCATTTAGTTCAGTTGCATTTATTTATACATGCTGTTTGTGCATAACCTTGTTTGAACTGGATTGGATATTATCTATCATGCCCTAAAGTGTGCCCTACACGTGACAGTCCTCCACACTCAATATTTAAACTCAAGTAAGACAACCTTAATCTTCCCATGAGTTTGAACATCGGGTGTAAGGCTTGCTCTCAACATTTATAGACCATACTTTGCTTCGTAGTAGCTTAAAGAGACATACATAGCAGCAAGAACATAAATCATGAACGCCTTACAGAGAATTATTCTATTACATGAACTAGGGGGCATACCCCCGATACAATACTAAGAATTCTCAAGCTCACAAAATTCCTTGTATTATCCTTTGAACACTGGTTCCGGGAAATAGGATTAGAATTCCATTTGTACTTTTAGGTCGTGGCCTTAACAAAAGCTCCTCAACCTCTAAGAGCTGTACCTGATGTCCTCGGGTCCTCGGAGATAGCCAAAGGTATTCATACTGCAACAAGAAACTATTGGGGTATAAGCTACACTAGCTAAGTGAGTGAAAACTTCCGAATCACAATTAATACAAACACTCAAGCAAGTAATTAATCAACCAAGTGGAATGCATCAAACGAGTGAATTCAACAAACATATGACAGCCGAAAATCATATGTGGATGGACTTGTGCCCTCCATCCCGGGTTAGCAGATTTACGAATCCTGCGGTATGACGTCGTTTAAGCTCTCGGTCAACTGAACAACATTTCGTTTTATGGATCATGATTAACCAACATATATTCGTTTTATGGATCATGATTAACCAACATATATTCGTTTTATGGATCACGATTAACCAACAAATGCTAATGCTCCATCCCCATCGTGATATGAATGAGTTTAATTATAATTGAGGCCCAATGATAGATTAATCCAATTCTTTTAGGTGGCCAAGCAATGCTGCAGACAATCAATTCTACTCATCTCTACACAACCAATAACTTATCACCCGGTTCCGATATTCCTTAAGTTCAATTTCGCATATCAACAACAGACAATCATAATTCCCCACTAACCCCATCATACATAATCATTCTTTTTATCTTTACCTAGCAACTAGTGCGGCTATCATTACAATCACAAGCAATAATTGAAATCGGAAGAGAACTCACTCGGCCATGGTACGCCGTCTCTTAATAACGGGTCGGGTGATACGGTATCGTCGTGCTCGGGATCACCTACCAAATAAGAATAGCCTAATAAGAATCTCATCACTAAACTAATTCAAGCTAGGTATCTAAACTACACAAAGTCGGAATTCTCGCTATTTGCGGAAGTTCCAACTTAAAACGGCCATAACTTGGTCATTTTAACTCGGAATTTCGCAAATTTTATATCGATCTCTATCTACTTCGAAAGATCTATCTATTCTTGTATTATTTTCAAGTTTTGAAAACATTAAGGTCATGGAACAGTGGGATCAGATCTGTTCCGTAAAATCTCCGATTCCGAAAAATTGTTTTGCATTTGATAAAAATGTTCCTAGTTGATGATTCATGTATAAATGGTATATGAATGAGTTCCTAATATGAATCATGTAATGAACTCAATATATGCATGGTTTGATGATCTTTGATGATGAACTCCCATGGACTCCTAATTATTAAGAAATTCCTTAATGACTACTTATAAAAAGCTATTATTTCCAACCTCACATTCCCTAGGGTTTTCATAATTTTCTTCTTGAAATTTGCTTGTTATCCAACTAAAAATAAGTTCCCAATATCTATACTTATTATGACCTTCATTTATGCATAAAAATCCACATTTTTCATTGGGTAACTATGTTTTTGAACAAGCTACTTACAAAAATCCGAATTTTGTAAATTTCACTTTCTTGCATTTTCTTTATGAGAAAACTTGTTTAAGGCATCAAAAATTGAAGCTTCAATATGTCCATTACCTAAGGTCTCCATTTGACTCATAGAACATGCCATCTAAGCTTGGATACTAAGTGTTTTATGTGGATCATCCAAAAATACGAATTTGACTATAATTTACTATCTCAATATTTTTCATCCTAATCCACTACTTGTCTTACATTTTTCTCATGCCTAAACTCATCTAAACTTATGAAAATTATTCCCTAAGGGCATCTATCACATATACCTTCCATTTTTTATGAAAAATATGAGTTTTAAAGTGGTTTTGGTGGTTTTCAACATAGGGTTTCAAAATCATCCGAATTTTCAACTAAGCTTTTCCAACAAAATATTTTCTTTTTCAAGTTCCTTGTCTTCCATACATGAAGATCTACCATCTAACATATCTATACATAGGCAAGGCTACACTTTTATGATCATCAATGCATGAAAATCAAAATAACCATATGAACATAAATGTAGATGAAGATGTGAATGTCTAAACACTAGATCTACTAAATATAATGCATGAATCATGAGTTTCATGGCATGAACATAAAGATCTATGCAAGATTCCTACTTGACATGCATGAACAAGATGATATCTCAACAAAAACTCCTTTAAACTCTAGATCCACTTCTTGTGATGGCTTGATATTCTTGTACAAGTGTTTTCATGTCCCTAGCATATGCTCATTGGGATTAAATGTGAAAAACACATAAGAATGGTCTTGCCACTACAAGGTTTAGGACTAACAAAGCTTGGAATCATTATCTAATGGATGATTTGAAGAAGAAAAAAGATGAAACAAACTTGTGGAGGTGTGTGCATGTGTGGTGTGTCACAACAATAGGAGGAGGAGGAGAGGGTTTTCAACCTTTGCAAAAATTTAGAAGAGTGAAAATGAAGAGAGAGAATAGAAGATGAGTTTATATATCATGTGCATTAGGGTTTGTTTGTAATAAAATGAGTAAAATAAAACAAATTGGAGGGAAATGGGGAGGGGAATGCGCCGGCCAAGTATAGGGGAGGGAGAGAGAAAATTGAATTTTTGATAAAATTTGTAATTTAAGTAATAAAATGTAATATTTGTAATAATTAATTTGGAAACAAATTTTTCTTGGAAAAGAAAATGTAATGAGTAGTTGTAAGGATGTAAGAATAGGGTATGGGTAGTGTGTAGTGTAGGTTGTACTTGTGAATAGTAGACAAGACATCTACTTTACCGGTTGTAACGAAAACACGGGAAAAAGGCTATAACTGTAATTTTTATAGCCCGAAAAATTATAAAATTGATATTTTTGGAATCCTTAAAAATTACGGTTCTAATGAATATTCCGGAACATTTTTTGAGTTGTGTCCCGGGGCACGCTTTTCCGTAATTGAGCTCGGGAAGGCCCGGAATTGAAAAATTCCCGAATTTAAAACTTTCAAAGGTCTAAAATATACTTTAGAATGATAATTCATATTCATTTATTTTATAAAACTTCTTTTGTTATGAAATCGAAAGAAAGCCGATCTAGGGTTTCTAAGCTCCTCTCACTAAGCTTGAACTAGACTGATATAGGGTTTCGTTTTCCGTTTTCGAAGTTATTCGATTACTACGAAGCTAGGGTATATATTACAAGAACAAAAATAAAAATAAAATACAAATAAAAATAAAATAAATAAAATTATGTAGAATAGTGGCAGATCTACTGAAAGACCCCCTAATTACTGGTAGTACAGTAATACAGATAATTTTGCAAAAATCATGAAATTCTAGCTATTGAAACTTATAAAGCTAATATTTTAAAGATCATTATAAAACATGAGTCTAACGGCATTAATAACATGTTTTTAATATTGCGGATCTCCGAGCGCGCTTTTCGAAGTCGGTACCTGCTGCATTGGAATAGGTCGAGAAACTCGTTGATCTCATCCTTTATAGCGTCCTAGGCTCAACACGAACCAATTCACCTTTTCCTCTTATTCCGACTCCTTGGTTTAGGAACACGGAATTGCCGGATCCAGACCACGGAGTTTCTTGGGAGTTACAGGACTTAGGTTTCCCGATTGACTCTCCGGTCTACACCTTTGCCAATTTGGAAACTGAATATTTTATACTTATATGACTTATCTGATTGGTGAGATCTATTTTAAGGTCGGTTTTCATGAGTATTTAATATCTCACAACGTTCTCGAAATTCTTTTGGATTGAGTTTTATTCCCGAAGGTTAATTACTATTCACTTCTTAACAATTTGTTTTAGGGCTCTATTATATCCGAATTTATAAGTTGGAGTTAAATATAAAATTTGTCGTATGTAGAGGTTTTAGAATGGAAGTATATTGGGTTGCTATTTTATTTCTGAGGCTCCTTATTTTCTCACGATTCAAAAATTTCCAGATTCGTTCGGAATTTGGGACTTGTCGAAGTTCGATTTTAATTCGGAGTGACTTTCAGGGTTTTATTTCCCAAGTTCATCTTTAGAATTATCTACTGAAATTTCCAGGGCTTACATTATCATACTGGGCTTTGCCGCTCATTTTGTTATATTTTAGGTACAGGTGATGATAGTGTGATAGATGATCTATCGGGTTTTGATATCGTCTATGAGGATGGAGATGGCGTTAGCGGTCCTGACTACCCTGCTGATGACTAGTTATATAGTCATAGATGATATAGGATGGATCAGAGAAAACTTTTAATGTCTGATTTATATTTTGTTCATTGAATTTTTAAGTTGTATTTGGAGTTTTCATATGGTGATAGTTTTAGAGTATGGTTTAACTTGTTGATCTGCAGTTATGTCAACAATGTCTAGTTGCTGATTATGGAGATTATATTCTTATCATATGATTTAATTAAGAGGACCACATGTCTTCTTTTATACCTTGTGAGTAATTCAGGTGTTTTTTTTCAGGTTAATTGTGGAAATTATAGCCTTAACGTGTCCTATTAAGAGAGGACACGTGGCGGGTTGTAATGCCAATAGATTAGGGCGTTACAGCTTAATTGGTATCAGAGCAATAGGTTTTAAATCTGGTAGAACTAAGTTTTGACTCCTTAGGATAGTAAGATAAGATGAGAGGGGTAGATAAATAAGGTTGTTGTCTAGTTAAACTACTGATGTTTAGATTTAAGTTGTTAAATTAAGTTGGATACCCTTGTTCTAATCTATGAGGTTTTGTTTGTTTTAGAATGCCGCCCAAGAGAAGAAATACTAAGGAAATGAGGATGAACATCAGGTTCACAATGAGAATCTAGCACCTCCACCGGCAAGACAAGCACCAGTGGATGTAGCACAACTTATGCAGGCTGTGAATGCCCTGATAGGAGTGGTGGGTCAGCAACAGCAGGATATGAGGGGGGACATGCAGATAGTCCAACAAAATACTGATGCTTGGAGGCAGGAGACACAAAGGCTGAATGGAAATGAGGGAAATGGAGCTCAACATCTAGATGTGTTGAGCCTTAACAAGTTTATAGATTCAGTGCACAAGTTTGAGACAGTGCCAGGAAAACCATTGGAAGCTCAGGTGTGGATAGAGGAAGTGGAGAAAACATTTGCAGCATTGGACATTCCTGAGAACAAGAAGGTGGAGTATGCATCATATTTGTTGTTTGGTAGGGCAAATAACTGGTGGGCGAGTACTAAGAGGGACATGCCAGGGATAATCACATGGCAGATGTTTCACCAGGCTTTCTTCAGAGAATACTTCCCCGACAGCATTAAGCAAAAGATGTTGCAAAACTATTATACGCTGCAGTAGGGGAAGCTTTTAGTTGAGGAGTATGAGGCCGAGTTGTAAATCCCCAAATTTTTTGAATCGGTTTAGCATAAAACCCTAAAGGTCAACAAAACCCTAATTTATCGTAACCGATTAAGTCCGGCATTGCCGTTTTCTTTGGCCCTGGAAAACGAAGTTGGGATGATTAGCTAGAATAGTTCGTAATAACCATAGGTTATATAAAAATATCAGTTTTGCGAATTTCGGATGTCCGAACCCGATCAGACACAGTTCTCGAAAAACGTGTCCAGGAGCTCGGAATAGGAAAAATATTCCGAATACACCGTTAGACTCGTAAAAATATAAGGTTTTCAAAAATATCAATTTCGAAATTTTTTAGTACCTAAAAATAATAGATATAGCTATTATACGCGTATTTTCTTACTACCGGTACTTTATTTATCATATCTACTTTACATTATACTATTCATTACTATTCTACACTATTCTTTTATCTCTACTTTTTCTTACACCTATTCTTACACACTCCATAACCTAAAATCCTTACTTTTTACCTTTCCCATAACTTTATTTCACAGCTACCTTACACATTACATCTTTTATTTAACAAAAATCAAAAAAATAAATTCTCTTCCCCCTCTACATCAAGTGGCCGGCGCCCCCCCTTTCTCCATCTCCTCAATTTTGTTTCAATTTTTCTTTATTTTAATCACACAAAAATCACTCCACATTTTCCAATAAATACCCCCCTCCTCTTTCACTTCTTTTACATATTCACTACCCACAAATTCATACAAAAACTCTCCCAAAATCTCCTCTTAAAACTTTCTCAAAATACCATCCCAAAACTCTCTCAAAATAATTTCACAACAACTTCTACCAACAAACCAAAACCCATAACCACATAATCATATCAAAGTCTTCTTTAGGTAACCACTTCATATCACTTTCTTCTTCTTCATGTCATGTAACTTTAATGACCATAGTGTGAGTTTCCAAAGACTACAAGTTATGGAAAGCTACATTATGTTCATGTATTGTTCTTGCTCATGCAAATCCATTTATGTTTATGTTATTATTTTGTTTTTATGCTAAATATTAAGTACTACTATCTATGTTATATAAATTGCTTTAGAGCATATAAGCTCACTTGCAATTTATTTATTTCATGTAAAGCAATTTATTATTTAATTCATTGCAATTTATTTATTTATTCCTTGTTATTTTAGACTAGTCTCTTAGTCTTAGACTTGTCCACATCAAGTCAAAACAAGTTTTCTTTCTTTCATTTTATTTATATTTTGGGACTAGTCTACTTCTTAGTCCCTGGGAGCCTTGAAAAAGCTAAGACTCCAATACTTGACTTTATTACTTATGTTATTTGCTTGTTATTATTTTCTCATAATTCATGTTCATTTAAATTGTTGTCCAAAATTTCAAGTTCTAAAAATAATTGACAAAAAGGAGAGATTTTGATATTTAGGAACAAGTTTATGATTTAAAGACAAAAATAAAGTTATCTCTTTTCAAGTTACAAGAAGAAACTATTAAGATTTTAGAAACTACTTTACTATAAAAAGTTTCTTAAAACACATATTGTTCCACTTTGTTTTTATCAAGAAAATAAATTTTTATACATAGAAAATTTCTATGAAAAACATAAGACATGAGGAAGGAATGAGAAATTTTCAAATGAAGATTTTTGTAAACAAATAGACAAAGGAAATTGTGCAAGAAAACTAAATAGGAAGAATAGTGCATTTTCTAAAATAGTATAAGTGTAGAAAACTTAGAAAAGGGAAAATTTTACTTTCAAAAGTTACTTAGGAAAAATAATGAAACCAACATAGAGTGTTTTTAGAAAACAAAAGGAAACAAAGTATTCCTTTCAAGAAATTTACAAAAACAAATTTTGAAAACTATCTTTTCTAAAAACTCCAACCCGACATTGTTTTACTCAAGAAAAATAATTGGGCAACAAAACACTTGAGCATGCTTGAATATGATGATTTTACAAGAAGAAAAACTATTTTTCTTAAGTCTAGTATAATTCAAAGTTTTGCAAAGTAAAGGTTTTTAAAAAAGAATTCTTTATAATATATGTATACATATATGTAGATCATCTCATAATCTTCATAACAATAGCTTGTAGGTGATACATATATGCATGATGCATTGTAGAAATAAAGTATGAAAATTGAGTTTATCCAAAACTTGTAAATTCGGATGATTTCAAAGCCATGCCTTAAAAACTCATTTATCAACTCCAAAACTTGTGTTTTATATGAAAAATGAGGAGTTTAGGTCATAGGTATCATCAAGTGATGATTTTGATAAATTAATATAGGATTTGCTAAGAAAAATATATAGAACAAGGAGTAGAAACAAAGTACGAAAAATTGAGTTGTTGTCATTTTTAAGAAATTCGTAATAATGAAATAATGGCATGAAAACCTATATTTTTCAAACTCAAATTAGAAGTTTTATTAAAGAAATAAGTCCTCAAGTGGTAAGGCATGATTGAGCCTTAATTTTCTAAGTATCCAATGATTTTTACACAAAGGAATCACCACAAAAACAAGTTTCGCAAAATTCGGATTTTGGGATGAGCCAATTTTAAAAGCATGTTTACAAAGTATAAAATGGGAATTTTTATATAGAATGAAGGTCATAAGTAATAGATATAATGAAGAATCAATTTTAATAAGGATAATTATATTTTCTTGAGAAATAAATCCAAAACAAATGGAGATGACCAAAGTTAGGAAATTAGTTTTCTTGAAAGTAAATAGCCATGGAGTTTTACAAATAAAAAGTTTCTAAAATTCCTTTTAGTAAATATTGTCAAAAGCATGCATGAATCAAGCTCATAACATGCCATTCATAATAGGAAATCATTCATATTGCATGTATAATTGATTTGTCAACTAGAAAAATTACAAACAATTACAAAACTATTTTTCGGAATTGGAACTTGCTACTGTTCCGATCTGATCCGACTTTTTCGAAGCTTCAAAGTTTTCAAAACTTAAATATAATATTAGAATTAGATAGATCTTTTGAAGTAGATAAAAATCGATATATAATTTGAGAGATTCCGAGTTAAAATGATTAAGTTATGGCCGTTTTAAGTTGAAATTCCAGTTTAGGACAAGAATTACGATTTTGATAGTTCGTATAAAATCATTTGGATTAGTTTGAGTTAAATACTTTTAGAGTATTTCTTCCTTTTTAGGTGATCCTGAAATCGACGATTCCCTACCACCGGATTACTTTTACTAAAAGATCGGTGATCCAATGGCCGAGTGAGTATTATTTCCGATTTCATTTATTGTATGTGATTGTAATAATAGTTGCACTAGATATTTGGTAAAGATAAAATGGATATGCATGATGGGGATGAATGGGGACTATGTATGCTTGTTGTTGATATGAGAAATGGAATGTAAGAATATCGAAGCCGAGTGATTAACTGTTGCTTGTATAGATGAATTAGAATTGATTATCTACGATTATTGATTGATCACTTAAAAGAATTGGTATAATTGATTATTCGAAATTGAAGATGAAATTGAACTCATTCATATCACGATGGGGATGGAGCATTAGCATTTGTTGGTTTATCGTTGTACCTTAAACGATTTTATAATTTATAGTTGTCAGTAAGCTGAAACGGTCTCGATTCGTACCGCGGGATTCATTAATCTGCTAACCCGGGATGGAGGGCGCAAGTCCATCCACATATGATTTCGGTAGGTCATATGTTTGTTGAATTCACGTGTTTGATGCATATCACTTGTCTGACTA
Organism: Combretum micranthum; assembly: GCA_024138025.1. Taxonomy (NCBI): domain Eukaryota; kingdom Viridiplantae; phylum Streptophyta; class Magnoliopsida; order Myrtales; family Combretaceae; genus Combretum; species Combretum micranthum. The sequence continues at coordinate 56,243 of JAMXBD010002111.1, read as the reverse complement.
ATTAATTGATTGTATGATGTGTTATAAATGCAACCCTAGAAGTTCTTACTCACTAAGCTAGTGTAGCTTATACCCCAATAGATGTTTAAATGAATAGGTTATCTCAAGAATGCTAAGTGGGGACCGTGATGGTTGGAACCGAGAATGATTCCGAGATTCCGACAAGGAATAAGAATGCTTGAAGTTATTAGCTAGATTTTATAATTTGCCTTGTAATAGTTTTATATAGTGAAATCTTTTGATGAACTGTAATGGAAGTGTAATGTCTTCTATTTGGAGTATAGTAAATTGAAAATCCTTTACATTGTTACTCAAGTTATATCAACTTAAAATGTGTTACTCCAATGAGTCTTCTCCATGTGTTAGATGCCTTGTACATAGTATGGAAGCCTTCGTATGACTGAGGTGGTCATTCTTAGGCTTTAATGTTGTATACGGCAGATTGCCACGTTTAGGGTACTCTTCGGGCATGACACCGGTAGTAAAAAATATGCGTAAATGGTCTATATCTAATTATTTTTAGCTATTGAAAATTCTAAAACTGATATTTTTAAAAACTTTATATTTTTTACGAGTCTATTGGTATTATCGGAATATTTTCACTATCGGTGCACCAGGCACGGTTTTTGAAAATGATCCCATTCGGATCCGAAAGATACTAGAAAATTGCAAATATGATATTTTTAAGCTTTCCTATATTATTACCATTTTCCACTTATCTCAATTTCGTTGTCTAGGGTTTAAGAACATGGGATTGCCGGATCTAGATTCACTAGACTAATAATGAATTAGGTTAACTTTAGGGTTCCGGTTTGACTTCGGTTTCTAGGGTTTACTTATATTTACTGAAAAATCTAGGGGCTTACACGACATTTAATATTTTAGGTTTTTCGCTTATGCAATTAAGGTTTCGAGGTTTGATAGGTCAAATTAAGATATTATATCAATGGACTTAGAAAATTCTGAATTTTATGACTATGTATTCAAAATTTTTATTTGAAATTTATGTTTATAGATTTTAATTTGTTTTTAGTTCTATCATGTATATTTCATATATAGTGATTTATCTCAAAATTTCCCTTTACCGATCAATAAACTCTAAAAATTAAGCGTCTCTTATAACTCTTGATTTTTATGATTTAGCATTTTTATTTAGTGACTGATAAACCAAAATTATTCCTATTTTATGAATGCCAAAATGGATTTTATTGATAAATATTATGAATTTGGCACTTAAAAATGGTAATTTATGTTTTCAGGCCTTTAAAGGAGTTATTTATAAAAAGAAAGCAAAAGGGTCTCAAAAATAAAGTTTGGACCCAAAAATGGTTAACACAACAAAGACAAGCCATGTCTATCAACCATGTCAAGGAAAAGAAGAATCGAGTCTAAATCTCAAGTTTTTGAAGGACAAGCTCAGTGACATGGCTTGTCACAAAGCATGTTAAACTAGAAATATTATCTTGCAAAGACACGACCATGACATGCTTATCACTGGGCATGTCGTTTTGAAGAATTGAAAACAGGAAGTTACACGACTTTGAGACAAGCCATGTCCCAAGTCATGTCATGAAAAAAAAAGACCACAGCAAGGATACAACTCTAGGACAAGCCATGTCCTAAGTCGTGTCAATGAAGAAAGGAAAGCCACAGGAAGTTGCACGACGAGGGAAAGCCATGTCCAGTTGTGTCAATGTCCACTGTGAAGAAAAAGCCAGACATGCTCAAGTGACACGACTTGTCCCCAAGCACGTCAATTTAATAGTAAGTTACTTTTTGAGAAACGACTTGTTTAATGAATAGTAACCCCCTATTTATTAAAATAACGTTCATTGGACATTAAAGAGGGTGTTACTTTGGGAAGCAAAAGACCCGTAACTCCCGTAACTTCCAAATTCCTCCTTCCATAATGAGCATTCAATTCCATTTATGTGAAATCCATTATAATTGAAGATGGAGGAAGAATCAACAGAAGCAAGGAAGAAAGAGAGAGCACATATAGAATTTATACACAAGTTTTTCAGAGTTTCAACAAGTCAAATTATCTTGGATTGAAGACCACAATTTGAGCTTCATTTTCTCAGGTGATATCATGAATTCTAGTTTGTTTTAGAATTTCATGTTTCTTAATTACTATGGAAGAGTAAATTTTCAGATCTAGGTTTTTTTGAACTCTAATTTTATCTTGTGATGAGGATTTGGGTTTAATAAAAAGATTGATGTTCTTTTGTTCAATTGCATGTTTCTTAACTGTTTCTTAAATTTGTATATCGGAATGCAAATTTATGTCTAATTTTTATTTAAGCTAATTGAAAGATTGCTTTCATAAATTGATCTATGCAATTGATGAGATTCGTTTGTAATTCTAAACATAGAATAGCAAGAATTTTCTGTGACTATTGAAATTCCATGAGTTTATGTTCTTAATGCAGGCTTAAGTTGCTATTGATTGAAGAGAAATCCTAATTGATTAACTTAGGTTTAGAAAGAATTGATAGATTCGAAAAGAATTATCATTTTGTTTGAGAAACTCAACAGCTTAAGAACTAAATCAAAATTTTAATTTCTAAGGATTCACATGATAAATTAGATAAAGAAAACCTAGATCATTTGCTTTAATGTAATCTTGCTTATTGATCATGCTAGTGTATTTGTTTTCTCTAGTAAATTAATTAGAAATTCATCAATATTTATCAGTTAGATAATAGAATAAGAGTGATTACTAGTAATTGCTTATTCCCTGTGGACGATCCCGATTTTTACACTACATTACATTTTCGATAGGTACACTGTATTGCCTTTATAGTAAATTAAGAATAGGCCTTTATAAATTTAAAACTATGTTAGAAGGCAACTATCAGTGACTTATGATTTTTTTTATATATAATCTTGTTTTTGGTATCTTTTAATATTTGGGAAAATTACTTACCCTATTATAGAACATACTAGAGAATATTCTATAAGTGATTTATCGTATACTATCTAAATACTTATTTTTCTATCATCTACCTTGTAGATTTTAATTTCTAATTGTTGAATACATTGTAAGTCTTCTTTTTCTTAGCAACCCAAACTCGGTATTAGAAATCGGAACTGGAGACCGAAACCCAAAAAGGATACCCTAGGCTGATTTGGACCGAGGAACCCTAAAGTCGGCAATCTCGAGAACAAAAACTCAAAACAATAAAAATGAGTTAGCTCTAGAATATAGCCCTAAATAATTGTTCAAAACGTAAAAGATCAAATTTCAGATAAATTCATTAGTTTTGAATCCGATCGAGATTTGTTCTTAAAAATCGATCCTCGGGACTCGGAAATAGAAAAATATCATGTAGGACTCTTTATCGTATTTTCATTACTACCGATAATTTGATTATCAAATCTACTTTTTGATTTCAATCACACTATTCACCAAGTGCAACCACTCATACCCTATTCTTACATCCTTACAACCTATTCTTACAATCTCACATCATTTTCCTTATAAATTTACTTTTCCAATACACTTTTATTACTTAAATTACTTTTAAATATGAATTTTATTATGCAAAATAATTAAACATCTCTCTCTCTCCTTTAACCTAAATCGGTGCCCCCTCCCTTTGTCCTCTCTTCCATTTATTTTAATTTTTCTTCATTAATTAATCCAACAAAACCCTAATTCCATTTCTTATATAAACACCTTTATACTTTCACTTTTTCACTTTTTCCCTTTTCTTACAAAATCAAAATTTTGGAAAAAGTTTTCTCTCCCTCTCTTCCCTTTGCTGTGACCCTCTTCGACATAAACACACACACACACAAAACTTTTTATCCTTCAAGTTTCTTGTTCCAAAACACTTCCTAAGTAATAGATCTAAACCCTACCACAATAAAACATGTAATGACAAGATCATACATGTGTGGTTCCACTAAAATCCCCATGAGCCTTATGCTAGGATGTGGAAACACTTAAACATGATAATCTTGCCATCACAATGTTGTGGATCTCTATATTTAAGTTGTTTTACTATTATTTTGCTATATTATTGCTATATGTTGTTCTTATTGATATTTTGTGCATATATTCTCTCTTTAACATCATTTACAAAATGTTTATATTACATTTGCATCCATGACATGAATAATATAGTAGATCTATTGTTTTGAGTCCACAAATGCCATAGATTTTTTCTTATGTACATAAAAGACTTGTAGTAGCATGATAATAATGACAATATGTTAAAAAGTTCAAGACCTATTTTAGTTTCAACAAAAATGATTTTTGGAATTTCGGATTTAAAAAGAACCCTATCTTAAAAACCTATTTTCCAACTTCAAAATGAAGTTTTTACATTAAATATAAAGAGCTTAGGGGATAGGTATAATAAATGAATGATTTTTATGAGTTGAGCTTAGTTTTACTAAGAGAAATTTTCAAAACAAGAAAAAGGTTATAAAAGATAAGTTAGAACTTGTTTCAACCCCAATAAGAGCTTGAAATTCGTAACTAGGGTGAGATGCTAAATAAATACTTATTTTCTAACCCTAAAACAAGATTTTTATTACATAAATAAAAGACTTAGGGAGTAGGTTTGGGTAGGGCTTAATTTTAAAAGATCAAATGAGTTTTAGCCAAAAAATAACCTTAAAACAATTTGGCAAAATTCGGATCTAGAAATCACCTCTATTTAAACACCTATTTTCAAATGTCAAAATGAGGATTTTAATAAAAAAAATAGAAGCCCTAGAAAATAGATGTAATAAAGAATTAATTTTGATAAGAATAAATAGATTTTATCAAAGTATAATTCGAAAACAAAGGAAAGGTTCCAAACATGGATCAAATAATTCTCATTCCTTAAAATTTTGTAAAATTAGTAACTAAGCAAAATCTCATTTAAACATCTATTTTCCAACTCCTAAATGAAGAATTTTATTAAGACAATGAAGGTAGTAGGCATATAGGTCATCAAGACCTTATCTTAGTAAAAATATGAATGATTTTCAAAGAAATAAAGCTAGTTTTTCTCAACCAAGTGTTATTAAAGTTGTTGCAAAGTAAAATTTTTCCAAAAATTCTTTATACCAAAAAATCATTTAGGATATACATTTAGATAGCTCATATCATATCATTCATGATAATAACTTGTAGATATTGCATGCACATATAATATACTTGGTAGAAACAATGCAAATTTCACAAAATAATTTTAGAAATGCAATTTTTAGCTACTGATCAGATCTAACTGAGCTTTCCAAGACCTAAAAGCTTTCAAAACTTAGGAATAGCATCATAAATAGATAGATCTTTCGAAGTAGATGAAAATCGATAGCTTATTTGTGAAATTCCAAGTTAAAATGACCAAGTTATGGCTTTTTAAGTTAGGATTTCTATCTACCATGAAAATTATGAACTTAAGAGTTTTGTTTGATAAGTTATAATTAGTATGATTTGAAATACTCATTTGGGTATTTCTTTCATTTAGGACCTTGAATCGAAAGAATTCTTGTCTCTGATTGCTACTACTAGAGACCGGTGTCCATGGCCAAGTGAGTTCACTTTCTTTAAATTACATGCTTATGATTTTTCTTGTAATGTTAGTGGTATTAGAATTAGGACAAGATAAAATTGGAATGCGCATGGAATTTTATTTGGTTAAATTGATGATAAGAATATTGAAACGGGAAGTGCTATGAACATTTGTATGATGTAGTATAGAATTGAAGTGTCTGAAATCTTTACGATTCGCCTATAATTCACTTAAATACTATGCCATGACTATATAACTAAATTATTCATGCATAACATATATTGAGTCAAATCACATTCGTTATTATACCTTTGTAGGAAAAAGGCATAATAGCTAGGCGATGGGTGGGCCTGAAAACTCAGATATTGGCGCGGGGTCGCTTGAATTAAAATGGAAGTAGAGTAGGCACTTGAATCAACTACATAATTAACGAGTGGGTGGGCACCTCCACTAAATGATTGAGAGTAAAATTGAAATCAATGATCGTATGAGCCTGAAACACCTAATCCCGAATGGAGAGCGTAAATCCATTCAATATAGGACTCTTGGAGAGTCTTATATATTGTATGCTCACATGCTTGTGTATTTCATATGATTGTTTAATATAACTTACTTGCCTCATTGTTGGATTGAGTATTTAATTTTGGAAGTGAAGCTCACTAAGCTAGCATAGCTTATACCCCCTTAGCTTCTTTTTGATGCAGTTCCCGTACCTATGGTTGCGTCCTCGGACTTGGCCAAATCAGGTAATGCGAAGTTAGGAGTTTCCCTTAGAAGTTTATGATTAGCTTTGTATAGATTGTCATCGGAAACCTTAAATGCTAAGGTTATTATTAAAATAGTAATATCTGGACTAATTATTTTTGTAGGGGAAATGCCCTTTAGTATTTTTGTAAATGATCCTGAGATATCTGTGGTTTATATTTTTATGCTTATTCTATTAAATTAAGCTATCTATCTTCAACTGCATATGTATTCTATTGTCGTAAGGGAACACGCCTTGCATCTAATACAAGACTTTTGAATGACTATGGAAGTGATTCCTAAGTCTCATTTGGCATGCGGCGAACTATTATATTTAGGGTACTCTTTAGGGCATAATAGTTTAAGTTGGTATCAGAGTACTAAAAATATAAAACATGGCAATGGAATTTAAAAAACTTAAAATGTGGAAATAAATAAATCTTATGGTAAGAATGAATTTAAATTCGAAACTAACTTGAAATATTTTCTTGGTATAGGTATCCTTAGGAGAAACTCAGGAATGAGCCAGAATGTTTCTAAAAGGGACTGGTGAAATATTTGTGGACTACAGGTTAGGACTGAGAACTCGATGTGAGGATTTCGCTTTGGCCGAGAGACCTAGGACTCTAAGAGAAATATAGGTAATTTGAAAGAGAGGTCTTAGGTATACCATGTAAGAAATGGTAGTTGATCGAATTAGGTGTGATTCAATAAGGAGGAGGAGATGGTCAATATTGGAAACAATCTATGCTGTAGAGGGAATGATGGTAGATTATGGAAATTAACCAATGTTGAGAAAGACCACTTTTATCTTAAAGAAGGAAGATAATCCCCCATACCCTGACTTTTGAGCATGGAGGTGCATTGGACCTTTGTATGTGCATGCCCACGATGACTTGATGACCTATAGGGAATGGCTTAAAGCAGATGCAAACAATCACTTTTATTGGTAGGGAATATATCTAGACTTTTTTGCCGACACTTACAGAGATTCAAGCCCCACCTCCTAGCGACGTAGGCATACAGTTAGGGAATGCCTTAGTAGAGGAAAACCGTGATGAGGATGAAAGTAAGGAGGAAGATGACCCTAAGGAAGACCCAAACTGGGTAAATGAGGAAGAGAATATGACATCTCAATTGGCTAGAATTGAGGAAGATCCAAAGAACGAACCAAAACCACCCAATCTGAATTTTGATCAAGATCTGCAAATCTCGAATAGCCACAGGGTAGAGCCCAAATTTGACCCTAGTCTTTAGAGGAACATATGTGAATATGGAGAAAACCGAGAGTGGCAAGTGAAACACCCATTAATCCTATAGAGAATGAAAATTCTAAAGAGATCATGATGAGAGAAGCCCAAGGTAATGTTAGAAGAATTTGGGAGGAAGCTGGAGAGGAGTTCGTCCAGTGGATATTGTCCTCTGACCCCTACCTCGGGAGATTCTTAGGAAGAAGAAGGTAGTAATGGCGAACATGACGACAACAGTCCAACAAATATTTTGTAATAGGCAATGAAGGATGCCAAGTAGCCTTAGTGATGTCCTTAGGTGGTTTTAGTGTGTTTTGTCTTTCGTTTCTTGTCTCTTGTTTTTCCTTTCTTGGTTGAGTAAGAGGTTGTAATTTTGATAGGTCTAAGTTAGTCAAGTAGAATGGTTTTCATGTTTTGTAAGCTTAATGTAAGAGACTTGACCGAATGTATGACCTCGGTACTATTTAATGAAATCTTATATGTACTTATTTAAAGAAGAAAGTTTCGTTTTCTTAACCAATGACATAAACAAGAATGCAATTAATGAGGAACAATATGCACAATATACTCCTAGGGAACCATAATTAATAACAAGATACATACACATCATTGCATCAATTGCATCATTATGGTTGATTTCTTTTTGCTTGATTTTGTAAATTAAGTTATGATTTGAATTTTGCAATTTGATATTATAAATCAAAATTTCTTGGCTTAGATTGCATGATTTGAAATTTATAACGATTCATTGAAATTTCAATTGATTATTTGATTTTCCGTGATTTGTGAATTAAGTATTTGGGGCATAACTTAAAGAAAATCTTAAAACTTACATAGTAATGTACAAACAGACGAACCTGAAGAAATCAAAATCATGAACAAGAAAATCCCCCGATAGAAGCAAACAATCAACCTGCTTTACCCCAGCAAAACCAACAAGGAGTAGCACTCCAGAACCCTCAGATGGACATGATGAATGCAATTGAACAACAACCTAATCTTTTAAAGACATTCATCCAAAATCCAAACCAAAAGCAAACTTAAATTAAAGCCAAAGTTTGCAGAATTCCGCACCACCACCACCACCACCACCACCACCACCGCCACCTTACCAAAGACCCCATCGAAGCTCTTTACCAGACTTCATAAAGGGTAACCAATATTTTGATAGAGCCTTTGGCAAACCCGATGAAGCCAAAAATTGGTTAGCTCAAATTGAGAGATCTTTTGCAGCTTATGAGGTTCCACCATACCTTTAATTGGACTATAGGACTTACATGCTCAGATGCAATGCTAAAATATGGTGGGAATCAAGGAGAAGGAGTTTGGTACCCTTGATCACTTAGGAAGCTTTTTGTCAGGAATTTCTAAAAAACTATTTCCCTTCTAGTTTAAGGGTAAGACATAGTGTAGATTTTCTACATATGGAGCAAAGAGGCAGAATGGTTGAGCAATATGAAACTAAGTCCACTTACCCTCTACAATATGCACTTGAAGCTTTTAGAGATAGCTAAGAATTAAGTTGGAAGAACTCGAATTGAAAGCTAACCTAGAGTTAGTGGAAAAAGGGGATAATTGAAGGGGCAAGGAAAAGGAAGTCTTAAATGCCAGAAAAGAAAGTTTTTGAGAAAAGGCGATCGGATGCCTCAAGTTCAGGATTCAAAGGCAAGAGATGCCAACCTTACTATGGATTCCGAGAAAGTGAGGGTGTAAAACCAAATCCTACAGAGGGCGGAAGTAGGACTGGAAGTCGTGCTGCGTTAGCCATGCATGAAATGAAAACTCTACAATCTTGAAGAACAGTAGATGGTAGAGGAAGAAGATGGTGTTGAGATGGAATTAGTAGCCTTGGACCAAGGTAGAGAGTATGATGCTGGTTTAGTCACAGGGCGTCTAACGATGAATAGAAGTTAGGTATATGTGTTGTTCTATACTAGAGCAAAACACTCATTCCTCACCGCTAGTCTGGCTAGATAGCTCGATTTACCAATAGTCACCACCACCTCTAGTCTACGAATTAAGATACCTAAAGGAAGTGTCATGTCGACTCGAAAGACGTTGAAAGATTGTCCATTGGAAATACAAGGACACACCTTTAAAAGTGATATGATAGTATTAGAGATGAGTAAGTACGAAGTCATTCTCGGTATGAGCTGGTTAACCATGGTTAAAGCTATTGTGGATTGCTGAAAGAAGATAGTAAGCTTTAATGATAAATACGAGAAAGAAGTAGAGTTTGTTAGAGAGACCCCAATCCCCGAAGGAAATAGTTTAAATTTTTTTGAGTTAATGATGGAGGATGAAGATATAATGCCCATTGAGGATACCTCTGATAAGGAAGAATCACGAGAAATAAAAGATATGCCGGTTGTGGATGAGTACTTGGATGTATTTCCTGATATATTGCCTAGGTTAACCCCGAAGATAGAGATTGATTTTGAAATTGATTTGGCTTCGAATATAGAACCAATATCAAAGGCATCTTACCAGATGGCACTGATGGAGCTAAAGAAGTTGAAAATTCAGTTGTAAGAACAGTTGGATCTAAAGTTTATAAGGCATAGTGTGTCACTATAGGGCGCACCCGTTCTGTCTGTGAGGAGCAAAGATTGATGTTTGAGGCTGTGTATCAATTATTGTGAGATCAATAAGTTACAATTAAGAATAGATACCATTTTCCTAGGATTGATGATTTATTCGATCAATTGCAGGGAGCGCGCGTGTTTTCACATACTGACTTTCGCTCTAGGTATTACCAATTAAGGATATATCCTGAAAACATGCCAAAGACAGCTTTTTGTACCAGAGATGGGCACTGTGAATTTTTGGTGATGTCTTTTGGTTTGATTAATGCACTAGCTGCATTCATGGATCTTATGAATGAGTTTATAAACCACTCTTAGATAAGTGTATAATAGTCATCATCAACGATATTTTGGTCTACTCAAAGAGTGAGAAGCAACATGACGAGCATCTTAGGATGGCGTTGCAAGCTTTAAGACAAAATAAGTTGTACGCCTAATTGCCTAAGTATGACTTTTAGCTAGATTGGATATCCTTTCTAGGGCATGTTGTGTCGGGAAAAGGTATCTCGATTGACCCCAAGAAGATCAAGGTTGTAGTGGATTGGAAAAAACCACAAATAGTAATCGAAGTAAGAAGCTTTTTGGGATTAGCTGGCTATTATCACAAGTTTGTAAAGGATTTTTTTAAAATAGGTAAGCCATTGACTCAATTAACGTAGAAGAATGTGAAATTTGTATGGACAGATAAGTGGGAGTAGAGTTTCCAAGAATTAAAATAATGGTGGGTATCGGCACCAATCTTGGTTTTGCTAGACCCAGAGTGTCACGCCTCAAAGGGTACCCTAAACGTGGCAGTCTACCGCATATAATATTAAAGCAAATGAATGAAAACCTTAGTCATGCAGGAACTTCGATATCACATGCAAGGCGTGCTTCCAAGATAGTAGGAGACTTACAGGGGTGTTACATTTAAGTAAATAAAAGCATGCAAGAACTTATATAAATAAACATGGAATATTTATTTAGCTAATAAACTCTTACATCTTCTTAGGGGCATCCCCCTATCTCTTTATTCCGAAGCTTTTGCACTTTACGATCTAGGATCTGAATCGAATGCTCCTCGTATGTGAGGTTTTCTCTTAATCGTACTGGTTCCAGCTTAGTGAATCTCTTAGGATCTAGCACATGCTTCCATAAAACCGATATGTGGAACACATTATGAATTCCATGTAGGTTAGGAGGTAGGGCTAGATGATAAGCAAGATCTCCTACTCTTTCAAGTACTTCAAAAGGTCCAATATATCGTGGGCTCAACTTTCCTTATGCTCGAACTCTGTGAATACTCTTGATGAGGTTTACCTTTAAATACACATGGTCTCCAACCTTAAACTCGAGTATTCGTCTTTTCATATCCGCCTAACTTTTCTGTTGATCTTGTGCTTCCTTCATCTTATGTTGAATGACTCGTACCTTGTCAGCCGCATCCTGTACCAAGTCGGGTCCAATACTCAACTTCTCTACATCATCCCAAAATAAAGGTGATCGACACCGCCTTCCATACAATGCTTCATAAGGTGGTATCTGGATTGTGGAGTGGTAGCTGTTGTTGTAGGCAAACTCTACCAATGGTAGGTGTGCGTCCTAACTACCCTTGAACTCTATTACACAAGCTCGCAGCATATCTTCCAAAGTTTGTATCGTCCTCTTCGATTGACCATCTGTTTGGGGATGATATGCAGTACTGAAGTGTAGCTTTATTGCCATACATTTCTATAAGCTTGTCCAAACTTTAGACACGAACCTTGGGTCTCGGTTGGAGACTATTCCAGTAGGCACTTCATGCAAGCATACTATCTCTCTTGTGTATATTCTTTCCAACTTATCCATAGAGTAAGTCATGTTGATTGGAAGGAGGTGTGTTGTCTTTCTCAATCGATCGACTATGACTCAAATGGCATCATATCCTGCAGAAGTTCTTGGTAGTCCACACACAAAATCCATAGTGATTTGATCCCATTTCCGTTCAGGTATTGGTAGAGGTTTCAAAAGTCCTCCCGATCTTTGGTGTTCCACCTTCACTTGTTGACATGTGGGACACTTCATCACAAAATCGGCCACGTCTCTTTTCATACCGTTCCACCAATAGTGGCTCTTCAGATCCTGATACATTTTAGTTCCTCCTGGATGCATGGTATATCCTGAATGATGTGCTTCATTCATGGTTTCCTTCCTTATATCCTCATCATCTGGAACACATAATCTCCCTTTCATTCTCACTACCTCATCTTCATCTATCATGAAATTGGTGTATTTTCCTTCTTGTCCCTCTCCCTTAATCTTCTGAATCGCATCGTCATACCATTGGGCTTCCTTGATTCTTTCTACTAAGGTGGGTTCCATGACTAGGCTGGCGATTTCTGCTTCCACACTATGCCCTATGAACTCGATATTCATCTTTTCGAATTCCATTATTAGCTCCTTCTTATCAGTGAGCAAAGTAGCTACTTCTCCATAATTCTTCCTACTCAAGGCATCTGTGACAACGTTTACTCTTCCTAGGTAATAATTTATTCCAAGATCATAATCTTTAATGAGTCACAACCATCTTCGTTGCTGCATATTCAGCTCCTTTTGTGTGAATAGATACTTGAGACTCTTATGGTTGGCGTAGATCTCGCACCTTTGCCCATATAGGTAATGTCTCCATAACTTTAGTGTAAACACAATAGTGGCTAACTCCAGATCATGGGTGGGGTAATTTTTCTCATAAGGCCTAAGTTGTCGCGATGCATAAGCAATCACTTTTCCATCTTGCATCAACACACACCTAAGACCATTTCTAGAGGCATCACTGTGCACCGTATATGGTTTCTCAGGGTCTGGTAGAACCAAAAGTGGGGCAGAGACAAGCTTTTTCTTTAATTCCTGGAAACCTTGTTCTCTTTTATCTATCCAAATGAACTTTTCATCCTTTTGAGTCAACTGTGTTAGGGGTTTGGCTATGCTAGAAAAATTCTTCATAAACTTCCTATAATATCCAGCCAATCCAAGAAAACTTCCCACTTCAGTAACAGTCTTAGGTTGTTTCCAATCCATCACTACCTTGATCTTCTCAGGGTCTACCGACATACCCTCTCCTGATATGACATGTCCTAGGAAAGATATCCTATCCAACCAGAAATCACAGTTAGACAACTTGGCGTACAACTTATGCTCACGCAAGGTCTATAATGCCATTCTTAAGTGTTTTTCATGTTGCTCTCGAGTCTTGGAGTAGATCAAAATATCATCTATAAAAACTATCATACACTTATCTAGTAGAGGTTTGTATACTCGATTCATGAGATCCATGAAAGCTGCTGATGCATTAGTTAAACTGAAAGCATTACCAGAAACTCATAATGTCCGTAGCGAGTTCTGAAAGCTGTCTTGGGTACATCTTCGGGTTTAATCCTCAACTGGTGATATCCTGATCATAGATTAATTCTTGAAAACACACTAACTCCTTGAAGCTGGTCAAAAAGATCATCTATCCTTGGGAGTGGATACTTATTCTTGATGGTGACTTTATTGAGCTCCCAATAATCAATGCACAAGCGCATAGAACCATCTTTCTTTTTTCACGAACAGCACTGGTGCTCCCCAGGGGGATACACTTGGTCAAATGAAATCTTGGACTAGCAAGTCTTGTAACTGGATCTTCAGCTCCTTCAGCTCTACTGGTGCCATCCGGTAGGGTGCCTTTGATATTGGCTCCGTGTTCACCAATAGGTCGATTTAGAAATCGATTTCTCTCTTGGGTGGTAATCCAGGTAATCCATCAGGAAATACATCTGAAAATTCCTTAACCACGGGTATGGATTCCAACTCAGGTTTCTCCTTTTCTTTCTCTTCTTCGTCCATGTTACTTAAGTTGATCTCTTCATCATCCATTAACTTAAATGAGTTCAACTTCACCGTGGATTCTCCCTTGAATACTATTTCACACCCATCTTGATCCTTAAACTTTACCTCTTTGTGTCTACAATCTACTAGAGCCTTAACATATGTCAACTAACTTATCCCTAAGATCACTTCGTACTTGCTCATTTCCAAAATTATCAAGTCACACTTAGTGTAACATCCTTGTATCTCCATGGGACAATCCTTAAGCATTTCCTTAGTCGTTACTATGCTTTCAGTGGGGGTTTTAACTCGAAAACCGGTAGTGATAGAATCTATGGGTAAGCCAGTTTGTTTGGCCAGACTAACGGTGATAAAGGAATGCATAGCTCCGGTGTTGAACAAAGCATAAGCGGTTTGACTAGTTATGCGTATGTGACCTGCACTCGAATTTTATACTAATCACGAAACTAGTATACTTAAGCTATTTGTTGGTATAAAACTTTATATTTCTAGTATTAAGAATCAAATGCAGGGTACTTTATAACTTGCATCAAAGGTAAAGGAGTTTCTGATTCTAACCTGTCACCAGTCCAAAATCGAGGCCATAATCTCCATCCATAGCTGCTAACTCAACTCTTTCATCGTTTGATTCCTCACACACCCACTGCCCTTCCAAGTTGTAAATCCTTATTTCATGGATAGCTGCTCCAGAGTGGCTTGAGTTGCTCCCTCCACTTCCATTCTTTGCCGATGTAGCTCCTCCCATTGAACCAAACGGTATAATTGGGGCATTCTATCTCTGCGGGCATTCATTGGCGAAGTGCCCAGTTTGCTTACATACAAGGCAAACAGTGGAAGCCTTTTTCGGTAGTCACTGATCTTGTGGCTAGGGTCTCCACAAAAATAGCATTTGTGTTGAAGCAAGGGGCACCTCTTCAGATAATGCTCCTCTTTACGTTTCCAGCATGTCACTTTGACCTTTGATGCCTCCTTGTTGCCACTAGCAATTCCTCTGTAACTATTGAAGGGTTTAAACTTCTTGTTCTAAAAACTGGGACTGTAACTATCTTGAGTTCTCTTTCCAAACACAAAGGTTCTCCTTTTCAGGTGCTTTACTTTTCCTCTTCTTGGCTCCTTCTATAATGCGAGCCCTTTCAATCAATTCACGGATGGTCCTTAAATCTAACTCCTCCAGACGCATCCTCAAGTCCCCATCCAGGCCACTCAGCAAGACTTGCCTCTTTAGCTCTTCACTATGCTTAAAGGATTCGGGCCCATACTAGAGTAGATGACTGAACTCAGTCTCGTATTGTTCCACTGTCCTTCCTTTCTGAGATACGTGAAGGAAGTCTCCACTGTATTGTACTCTCAAACTTCCAGGAAAATAATTCTCTAAGAACTACCTTCTAAAGGTTGCCCAAGTCATAGGTGATAGCAACTCTTACTTTTCGATTCCCACCACACTATGGTGTTGAATCTTAACATATAAGTGCCATAATCCAAGCAAAGGTCATGAGGCACTTCATATGCAGCAAACGATCTTTCTATCCATGCTAGCCAGTCCTCCACTTTATTTGGTTTTCTGAAACTCATCAATGTATCGATTACTTTTGATGAAATCAGACAAGGAACTTCGATACGGTCGAAGTGGCGGTAGTGCTAGCAAAGGAACAGTTTAAGATTCAGCTTTTGGTGGTGCTGGTGCCTCAACTATTGCTTCCAGTACATTGGCAACTGGTGGTGGCATGTTCTATGCATGTTGCATAAAGTTATTGACCAGACCAGCTAGTTGGTTGATCTCAACCCACACATCGCCTTGTTGATTTGGTGGGGGATTTAGTGGTGCTGCTGGTTGGCCTACTGGTGGATTTTTTGGCTCAATCGGAACTTTATTGGAGGCATGACGTTGACGTCTCCTACCTCTCCTACCTCGTCTGTTAATTATTTTTAGTTTTAGACTTCTTAAATCTTTATAAGGGGAAAAAAGATCGGAAATATTGGAAATTTGCATAGGAAATATTTAAGGCAATTGAATAAAAAAATATTAAATCAAACACAAAGTACTTTTCATTAAAATAGAAGAGGGTGATAACCTTTACATAGTTTAAGAAGGTTAGAACCATTCTCAGCAAAAGATAGTTGTTCAGAATAGGAAATACTTAAAACATAATCATTAAAACCAAAAACATTCATGCATTACAAGTAAGGATATGCCTATCCTAATCCTAGGAAGAAGGCTTGTTGGACTCGTCGGGGTTGTGCTCATCTCCTTCACTTCTTCCTTCCTAAATCTTCCCTTCCTCACGGTGATGGTGTTGGGTTCATGCTTCGACTAGTGGAACCTTTTTGCCTCTTGACAAACTATCGCAGATACTGACTTACGGTCATCCTCTTTCCTCTACACCTCGAGGTGATCTCTGCTTGAGATGGTCATACTTCTTCGTGCACAGAAATTCTATCTCCTTGGGCGGTGTAATTTGTTGCCTCATGTCCTTCTTGGTTTCCTCCTTCAGGTGCTACTGCTACGGTAGGGGTTTGAGACCTGCTCCTCAAAAATCCACTTGGTTCAAAAGCATTCCTCCAGCATGGGTTGTCTCTCCTTCCTTCTTCCTTTGAGTCAGAGATATCACAGGGTTGTTTCTTGCAACTGTCTCCATGGGAACATCCTGGCTTAACCTTCGAGGAGGTACCGGACTACGAATCAGGGGACTATCTTCCCAAAGAGATGCGGACGGAGTTTCCTCAGGTTCTGGGTCTTCGTCGGGATTTTCTTCAGGGTCTCCTTCTGTCACGCCCCAAACGGGTATCCTAAACATAATAGTCCACCATATACTATATAAGACTCTCGAATTACTATCTGAGCCCTTCGGGAGTCTTGTATAGATGTAAAGCGTCTTTTTATGACAATAGAATACTCTATTCAATGGAGTTAAGAAGTTTAATGTGGCATTCGATAACCATAGATAATAAATCAAAACACATACATAAAATTACAAAGTCTAAGGGACATTCCCCTATAAAAGAATATTAAGGTCCATTACAGTCATTCAGAGTCTTTTGGTTTCCTATGGAAGTTTAAACAAAACCAAAATAAACTTCTAAGGGAAACGCCTAGCTCCGGTACCTGAGCTGTAGCCTGCCTCAGCTTAAGCCAAATGAACTCGTGCTGCAACAAGTAAAAACTATAGTGGCGTAAGCTAACTAGCTTAGTGAGTGAAATCTTCCATATCGCAATTAAGACATAACATTCAAGCAAGTGATTATTCAATCAAGTGAAATGTATCAAACACGTGAATTTAACAAACATATGACCAGCCGGAAATCATATGTGGATGGACTTGCGCCCTCCATCCCGGGTTAGTAGATTAACGAATCCTACGGTACGACGCTATTTAAGCTCACGGTCAACTGAACAATAATTCGTTTATAGATCATGATTAACCAACATATTCGTTTTATGGATCACGAAAAACCAACAAATGCTAATGCTCCATCTCCATCGTGATATGAATGAGTTCAAATTTATATTGAATGTCTAATAATCGATTAATCCAATTCTTTTAGGTAGCCAAGCAATATTAGCAGACAATCAATTCTAGCTCATCTATATACAAGCAATGAATTATCACCCGGCTTCGATATTCTTTAAATTCAACTTCACATATTAACAGCAGACAATTATAATTCCCAACTAACCTCATCACGCATAATCATTCTTTTTATCTTTGCTTAGCAACTAGTGCAACTATCATTACAATCACAAGCAATAATTGAAATTGGAAGTGATACTCACTCAGCCATGGTACGCCGGTCTCTTAGTAATAGTAGTCGAGTGGTAGGGTGTTGTCGTTCTCGGGATCACCTACCAAATAAGAATAACCTAATGAGAATTTCATCACTTAACTAATTCAAACTATGCATCTAAACTAAACAAAATCATGATTCTCGCTATTTGCGGAAGTTCCAACTTAAAACGGCCATAACTTGGTCATTTTAATTCAGAATTTCGCAAATTTTATATCGATTTTGTATCTACTTTGAAAGATCTATCTATTTCTACTATTTATTCCAAGTTTTGAAAACATTTAAGTCATGGAATAGAGGGATCAGATCTGTTCTGTAACTTTTCCATTTCTGAAAAATTGTTTTGCACTTAATCAAAATGTTTTTTAATTGATGATTCATGTGTAGATAAAATGTGAATGACATGTAATGAGTTCAATATATGCATGATCTTGATGATTTTTGAAAATAAAATTTTAAGAACTCCTAATTCTTGCAAGACTCCAACAATAGTCACTTCTTAAAAATCTACTTTTTCCAATTTTGCATCTCCTTAGTGTTTTAGGATTTTATTCTTAGAATTTACTTGTTATCTAGATAAAAATGAGCCTTCATCATCTAAACTATCCAAGACCTTCATTTCCACATAAAAATTTACATTTTTCACCTTGCAAGTATATTTTTAAATAAGCTTTTCACAAAAATCCGAATTTTGAAAAAATTCATTTCTTGCATATTTCCTTTCAGAAAACTTGTTTAATGCATCAAAATTTAAAGCTTTACTATATCTACTACCTAAGGACTTCATTTATCACATAAAACATGCAATTTGAGCTTGAATACTAGGTGATTACATGTGCATCATCCCAAATTACGAATTTGACAACTTGAACACTAACTCAAAATTTTCCATCTTAAGTTCACTACTTGTTTTACACATTACTCATGCCTAAACTTATTTCAACTTGTAAAAATCATTACTTAGAGATACCTATTGCATATTCCTTTCATTTTTTATGTAAAATACGAGTTTCAAAGTGGTTTCAAGGGTTTTTAAAATAGGTCTTGAAGTTCATCCGAAATTTTCCATTAAGCATTTTTAACAAAAACCTTTTCTTTCCAAGTTCCTTGTCTTATATTCATAAAGATCTACCATCTAACACATTTATATATGCAAGACTAAGCTTTTATGATCATTAATGCACGAAAACACAAAATACTCACATGAACATAAATGTCAAGAAAAACATGAGCGTCTAACACTAGATCTACACCTTATAGTGTATGAAAATAAGTTTAAAGACATGAACATAAATTTTTCATGCAAGATCTCTACTTTTATATGCATGAACATAATGATACTTCAACAAAAGCTTGTTAAACACAAGATCTACTCTTGTAACGGCTTGAGATTCATGTATCAATGTTTTCTTATCCCTAGCATTTGCTCATTGGGATTTCAAGATGAAAACACACAAGAATACTCTTGCCATTGCAAGATTAAGTAGTAACAAGGCTTGGAATCATCACCTAAAAGAAGGTTTGGAGAAGAAAGAGAAGATGAAATAGACTTGTGAATGTGTGTGTGTGTGTGTGGAGCTTGTCACAGCACAAAGAGGAAAGAAAAGAGAGAGTTTTGCTTTTGTAAAAATTTTGAATGAGTAAAAATGAAGAGAGAGAGAAAATGAGCCTATATATTAAAGAAATTAGGGTTTAAATGTATTAAAAAATAAAAATAAAACAAATAGAGGGAATTTGGGGAGGGGATGCGCCAGCCATGCTAGAGGGAAGAGAGAAGGAGTGAATTGAATTTGATATATTTTGTAATTTAAGTAATAAAATGTAATAAATGTAATAATTAAGTAGTTGTAAGGATGTAAGAATAGGGTATGGGTAATGTGTAGTGTAGGTTGTACTTGTGAATAGTGGTAAATAGTAGATAAGACATCTACTTTACTGGTAGTAAAGAAAATATGGGAAAAAGGCTATAACTGTAATTTTTATAGCTCGGAAAATTATAAAATTTATATTTTTGAAATCCTTATAAAATTTCGATTCTAATGAATATTCCGGAATATTTTTCTAAGTTTCTGGTCCCGGGGCTCGTTTTTCCGTAATTGAGCTCGGAAGGCCCAAAATAGAAATTTTTCCAAAATTAAAACTTTCTAAGGTTTGAAATATACTTTAAAACAATAATTCATATTAATTTATTTTATAAAATTTCTTTTGTTATGAAACCAAAGGAAAGCCGGATTTAGGGTATCTAAGCTTCTTTCACTAAGCTTGAACTAGACCGATTTAGGGTTTTGCTTTTTGATTCCCGGAGTTTACTTAATTAATAAGAATACCGGAGTTTACACCTTCTGTTTCTCCATTTCCTTCATTCCCTTGGGCATCTCCCATGATGAAATACTTGTCCGGAATTCCGTCCAGCTACATTCCGATGGTGTTTGGTTGGGTACTACATTCCGATGGCATGGAGACAATACGTCTGTAGGCAGTATACCAGTAGAACCATTCTTCCACGTCAGCTCTTAGCCAATCGCTGTGGTCTGCCAACTCGTCATGCACATAGATGTAGAAGGGTCCTAACTTGTTCCATGTTCGAAAGTCTGGGTCCTGTCGAGTTCCTTCCGCCTTTAAGATAAAGGTCATTTCTTGTAGCATGGTCTCTCTATACATAAAAACCATCATCCTTTCCACTACGTAGATCACCTCCACATCATTCCACCTTCATCTGCTTACGGCATCGAATCTCAGTTCTCCGGGTAAGTTTCTCCATAAGGAATATTTCAAACCTTTCCTCCACAGCTTAAACATTTCTCGGGCAGTTCGAGGTCTTCCAACTAACGCAAATTCTTTACATAGGACTCTCAACCTAAGGCGGTAGTTCACAATGGTCTCATCTGGGTCCTTAAGGAAATTTCGGGATTTTTCCTTAACTTCGGGGAAGGTTAACTATTCAATAGAACAAGAAGAGGATCAAATCTTAAGCTCAAGTTCTAGCTTCTTACTATCTACCTTAAAGTCCATTTCTACTATCTTCTATCTAAAACATGCACTCTGATACCAACTTGAACTGTCACGCCCCAAAGGGTACCCTAAACATGGAAGTCTGTCGCATATAATATTAAAGCTAATGAATGACAACCTTAGTCATGCAGGAGCTTCGATATCACATGCAAGGCGTGCTTTCGAGATAGTAAGAGACTCATAAGGGTATTACATTTAAGTAAATAAAAGTATGCAAGAACTTATATAAATAAACATGGAATATTCATTTAGATAATAAACTCTTATATCTTCTTAGGGGCATTCCCCTATCTCAAATAGTCTTGATTCAACTAAACCATTAACAAGGTAAACATAACTATAACATAAGCCTACTATAGAGATTTTCTTATAAGTCTATGTTCAAAACTAAATACATATAACTTCTCCCAAAAACTCGTAGTGGCTTTGACTCACACCTAGCATACAAGGCTCCTCGGTGCCAACCAAAGATAATCATACTGTAACAAAAAGCTATAGGAGTATAAGCAAATCTAGCTTAGTGAGATAATTCCCATCTACAAGACATTTCCACAAATCAAATAAGTATTTAAACAATCATATGAAAATGCACAAAACACATGAGCAAACAAAATACACAAGATTAACTGGAAATCATGTGTAGCATAGATTTTATGCCATCCATGTCGAGGGTTGGGAGGTTACAAGCCCATATGACCATCAATATTTGCAGATTGCTGGCTCCTACTCGTCTTGTAGACTTTCCGGCTCCTACTGGCCCATGTAGACTTTCCGGCTCTTACTAGCCACCATTACAACTTTCTTGTTTCCCCACATGAAGAATAGTAGTGAAATAAATGTGATCCACAAATATGACATGCAAGAATCAATTTCAATATAAGTTTAACCAATAAATGGTGAGTTCAAGTTATAGGTGAACAAAATAATATTCATCATATCAATGCAAGAATCACAATTATTTTATCAATTCCTCTTTCGATATTCTTAACTTATATTCATCCAAGCATAAATCCAAATCACACAATATTTTTTCATTTGTCTTTTCCTTATTTTCTAATGCTACTACTTACAAGCACAAACAAGGAAATGTAACTTACTAAAGGATTAACTCACTCCATGTCGATGGCTCCTAATCGAAGTAGTCTTTCGGGAAAGTGCTCTCGGTTCCTTCTTCACCTAAACAAGATAAAATACCAACAATGACTCTTTCATAGAATTTCTTTTCTTGAAAACTCTAAATCTATCTTAAAATCGTCGTAAAATCGGATTGGAGGAAATTCCAACTTAAAATGGCCATAACTTGCTCATTTTAACTCGGAATTTTGCACATTATATACCGTTTTTTACCTATTCGAAAAGATCTATCTATTTCTAAAACTATTTTCATCAAACTAAGTCGTTTGTATTCCAAAAAAGTGGTGACCAGTTTCACCACGAATTTTCACCAAACTTGAATTCCTTCTTTTATAAAAGCTCATTTTGAAGATATAAGCCCTGAAAATTTTCATAATTCATAGAAAATAATCCTAGAAGTCTAATATTAAAATTGAAATCCTAAAAATCAACTCAAGTTAAAACCAAATTCTAAATCAAGTCAAACACAAAAATTCTTAGTCTTGAGAAAACGAGAACCCTTGAAACAAAATATAAAATCCAACTATTGATTGAATCAACATCCGTACGCTAATCAAATGATCTACCCAATTCCTAAAACGTAAACGATATATCCAAATAACACCCAACAATGAGATGATAAGATCTTAAATTCTTCGGTGAATTTTAGAATTAGAAATTTCAATTTTCACCAAAAGTTAAACTGAATCAACTTATAACCCTAGACTCGATTAAACGATCCCGAGAACTACCAAGAACTAAAAACTATTAAATAATCACAAATAAATAAGATAAACTATAGATATCAAGCTAAAAATATAAAACAGACAAAACTCCAAAATTATATAATCTTACGAATAACTCAACAAAATCGGAAAACAAACCGAAACCCTAAAAATCAACAAAGCTTATAACAAACCCTAGTATTTAAGATCCAGCAATCTCGTATTCTCAAACCCTAGAAAACGAAATTAAGTTCGGACTCAAACGGGATCAGTTCTCGAAAAACGTGTCCTGGAGCTCGGAATATTAAAAATATTTCATTAACACCAAAAACTCGTAATTTAACAAGGATTTCAAAAATATCAGTTTTAGAATTTTTTGGTAACTAAAAATTACAGATATCGCATTATTACACGTATTTTTTTTACTACCGGTACTTTAATTGTCTAGTCTACTATTCATAGTACTTTTCTACTATTCATTACTATTTCACTATCTCTACTTTTTCTTACTACCTATTCTTACACCTACATACCTATTTCTTACAATTTTCTTTTTCTATAAAAATTCTACACCACATATTATCAAACTTCTCTTACACTTTTCTTCTAAAATTAATTTTCAATCAAATTTTCTCTTTCCTTCTTGTCTTTGCCGTCCATCCTTCCTCTTCACTTTCATTTATTTTCTTTTTCAATTAATTTAATTACATCTAATTTTCACTTCAAAATTCTATAAATACCCCATTCTTCCTTCATTCTTTCCCACAATTCATTTCACTACCAAAACTCTCTCAAATCTCTCCACAAATCCTCTCTTTAAGATTTCTCTCTACCAAAACTCTCTTAAACCAATTCCTCACAAAAATCATTCTTTGTACATAAACTATCTACCACATATCACTATTCACATAATACCCCTTTCATCTACCATCTTCATACCACATAAACACTTTAGGTAAACTTCTTCCAACCATTTATTTACCCATGTCATGTAACTTAACATGACCATGGTGTTGTTTTGAAACTCATATGAGTAGTAAAAGCAACAACATGTTCATGTTTTTGTTCTTACACATGAACTTCCTATTTTATTATGTTGTTATGTTGATTTTATTATTCATATCTAACTAAATATATTTATGTATATATATATAATCTTTAGAGCATATAAGCTCACTTGTTATTTATTTATTTCATGCTTTGCAATTTATTTATTTCATGCTAATTCTTTAAGACTAGTCTTTCTAGCCTTAGACTTGTCCATATCAAGTCAAAACAATCTTTTATTTATTTTCTTTAATCTTTTGGGACTAGTCCATTCTTAGTCGCGGGATGCCTTGATGAAACTAAGGCTCCCAATACTTGACCGAGATACCTTGATGAAGCTAAGGTTCCCAACACTTGAATTTTACTTTCTTGGTTATTGTTTGTTTCTAGTATTTTCTTATATTTTTATTATTTTACATGTTCATAATACTTGCATCTACATAATGATATTGTCTCAACTAATTTGAAATTAGAATTTTACTTTACTGAAGGAACTTAAAACCAAATTTTCTATTATGTGATTTGTCATAAAATAATGAAGTTATTATCAACAACATAAAAATAAAGTAATACAAGTTTTTTCAAGTTTTTCTCAAATAACAAAGATAACTTTACCAAAGAAACATAAGGAATAAATATTTTCTTTGTATATAATGGTAACCTAACTTTTAGTAAAATAATTTGTTAATATTCAAAGTTTTACAAAAAGCTTAAGATTTAAACTCTTTTTCACTCCATAAGAAAGCTAAGAAACAAACTAGTTTTCAAATTTAAGATGAATTCAACCCATAAAGTTATAAACCCACTTAGGAAAAATAATGATTTTCAAATTTCTAAAGAAAGAACTTGTTTTCAAATAATATAAACAAGATAAGATTAAAAACACAAGGTTTTATCAACAAAGAAAATTCTTTTCAAAGGAAATAAAAGAACAAGTTTTAGAAACAAAAACTTATATTTTAAAATAATAAATATAAGAAGACAAGATCATTTTCTAAAACCATTATAAATACAAAAGGTTTTCAACAACTTAATATACTTTTGATAAATTTGATCTTTTATCACTAGAAGTAAAACTTATGAAAGACTAAGGTTAAAGAAAATTTACTTGTTTTTGGAAAAAGAATGAAGAAAATAAAATAAGAATATACTCATTTATAACAACCTAGGAAAATATAAAGTTTCTTCAAATACTTGAAAAAAAATTATCAAAGTTAAAGTTTTAACAACTCAAAATGAATTGTTTTATGAAATAAATTGTTGAGACACTGCCATTAGAATTTTTGCATATAAAGTGAGCTTACCTATATAATCAAAGTATTTATCAAATATATTTATATATATATTGTTACAAAAGGATTTTCTTTAAAGTGAAGATTGAGTTAGAAAATGGTTTTGCAAAAATCTAGAAATATTTGTTTTAAATCTGTACCCAATGTTTTCGGAACCCAAATGACCTTATATGACAAAGATAACCTTAGAAATGGATAGATCTTTTTGAATAGGTAGAAAACGGTATATTATATGCGAAATTTCGAGTTAAAATGAGCAAGTTATGGCCATTTTAAATTGGAATTTCATTCTATACGAATTTGACGGACATAGTGAAATAGAATTAGAAAGTTCAAGTAGAATTTCTATGAAATACTTATCCCGGGTATTTCTTTTGTCTAGGTGACAAAAGATACAAGATTACCCTTCTTGAGGATTACTACGACTAAGAAGATCACGAAATAGACTAGTGAGTTATTCCTCTTAATTTCGTTACCTTGCTTGTGCTTATAAAGTAGTAGCATTAGTATACTAAGAAAAGATAAAAATGGATATATATTTGGGGAATTCGGGATTATGTGTATATATGTGATTCTATGTTTATGCGTGAAATAACAATTAAGAATATCGCAACTTCAAACTGCTTGTTTAATTTTGTTTACTTATGACTGCTTATTAATTGCTAAATTAATTAATCACCCCTAATAAACCTTAATAAGGTTTGGCTTAAGAAAAATGAATACTCACGCATAGCATCTATCGAGTCATATCTCTTTCAAAAGGCTGCTACTCTTACGCGTAGAGTTAGATTGGCTGTGATCGTGCTGTGACACGGGCCATGTTCCTTCCTGGAGAATCCAAATCGCTCAGGGAAAGCGGCTCTTGGTTCAGAGCCGAGCCAACAAACGCTGTGTGTGAGGACCTGGGGACTAGCAGTAGAAGATCAAGGATCTTCAACCTCGATTCCCTATCCTTTGATACGGAGGGGTAAACTGTTCTATATATGGTTTCCAGACAACTATATATACTTGCATAATCACGTGATTGTTGCATTGTATGCATAGCGTATGTGTGAAAATCTATATGAACTTGTTTGAAAATATGGAGCGAATGAAAAGAAATATCTCACTAAGCTAGTTGTAGCTTATACCCTTATAGATTTTGTTGAAACAGGTCTACCCGTGGCTTAAATTGAGGATCATGACATTAAGGAAGTCATAGAAGGATGTTAAGCTTCTATGAAGGAAATGGAATCATAAGATGAAGTAATTTTGTAAGGTTCTTCATATGTAATGACTTATATGATTAGTGATGTATATTTATTTAAAGACAATAGAGGGATATGCCCCTAAGAATTGTAATTTAATATGTTTATGTCTTATGATAAGTATTCTCTTTGCCTTGTTACTTATTTATTATCAATATAAATTGCGCTACTCTGATGCGTTCCTTTGATTGTGATGTACGCCTTGTACATGATATGAAAGCCTTTGCGTGACTGAGGTTGTCATTCCTAGGCTTTAGTATTGTGTACGGTGGACTGCCACGTTTAGGGTACCCCTCGGGGCGTGACAGAAGAGATAGATATTATAATAATTTGTAAAACCTTTAAAATGTATATACATATATTTATTGACTCATATCATATATATGAAATTAATAAAGTTGTCTCGAACCATAAATTTCGTAAAAGTAAAGTCTTCTTAGGAAAATGAAACTTTTTGAAAAATTCCTCTTATTCAAATTATTTTAAATGAGTAAATTTCATTTTCTTAGTCTTTTCAAAGAATAATTTTATTTTCTTAGTTTCTAATAACAATTCTATATTTATTGAAATAATTTCCTTGTTTCTTGAGATCATTTCATTTTCATGAAATGAATTACTAGTACTTGATAAAAAAAATGGAGTTTTAGTAAAACTTTTGTTTACTCAAAAGATTTCCTTCTATGTCATGTATGTTTGTAAAAATTCCTATGAACTCCTATAGATTTCTTAGAGAAGTTTGTTAAGATAAATCCTTAGTTTTATGAAAAATTACTTCCTTCTTTTATTTCTAGAAAAGAATCTCTATTTTAAGAAAACCTTTCCTCATTTATCTTGTTGAGACAAAAATCATTATGTTTATGCATGAATATGAACCATAAAGTTATGAAAACATAAGGAAACATAATAACTTAATGCAATAAGCTAGTAAAGAAATAAATCAAGTATTGGAACCTTAGCTTCATCAAGGTATCCCGGGACTAAGAATAGACTAGTCCCATATAGAAAAAGAAAATGTTTTGACTTGATAAGGATAAGTCTAAGACTAGAAAAACTAGTCTTAAAAACAACATGAAAGTAAATAAATTGCAAAACAAATGAGCTTTTATGCTCTAAAAGATATATATAGCTACATAGATATATTTAGATATTTATGTACATAAAAGCAACATAAAAGAAATTAGTTTTATGAACAAAAACAAAGGATGAACTTATTGTTGCTTTCCTTAACCTTCATGGTTTAGAAAACACACACTAAAGAAAACATGAAGAATTGTTATCTAAGAGAACTAAACTTGAGAGAGCTTCGGGAGAGAATTCTTGTAGAATTTTGGGAGAGTAATTTTAGTGTATGAAAGGTGTGAAAGAAGTGGAAGGAAGAGGGGTATTTAGAGGAAAATATGGGAGGAAATTTGTGTTAATTAAATAAATGAAAATTGAAACAAATTGGAGAGAGAGGAGGGCATGGCCAGCACATCCTTAAGTGTAGAAAGGGAGTGAATTTTATTTTTTTTTGTATTTTTGCTAATGAAAAGTAAGATATGAAAGATGTGAAGTTGTATTGGAAATGAAAATTGTAAAAAATAGGGGTATGGGTTGTAATAGTAGGTTGTAAGAAAAAGTAGAGATAGATAAATAGTGTAGAATAGTAGAAAATAGTGTAATGTAAAGTAGACATGACAATTTAAGTACCGATAGTAAGAAAATATGCGTATAATTGCGATATCTCATATTTTTAATTACCGAAAAATATATGAAATTGATATTTTTGAAAACCTTATATTTTTATGAGTCTAACGGTATATTTGGAATATTTTTACTAATCTGAGCCCTGGGACACTCTTTTCGAGAACTGTATCCGGTTGTGCTAAAAACGAATCGAGATTTAACTAATATGGTATTTTTAAGCTTTCTTAGGTTATTACGAACTATTCTACATACTAATCTCTTACTAACTTTCATAGGATTGCTTAAACGGGAATGTCGGACTTGAATGGTTGCAAAAGACTAAAATTTTGTTTACTTTGGTTTTCCGGTTGACTTTTGAATTAGGGTTTAAGCTTAATTAGATCACAAAACTTTGGGGGTTTACACAAAGAAACCTTATACGGTGCATAGTGACACTTCAAGGAATGGCCTTGGATGTGTACTGATGCAGGAAGGAAAAGTCATTGCTTATGATTTCCGACAATTGAGACCCCCTAAGCAGAACTACCCTACGCATGATTTAAAGTTAGCCGCAGTTGTTTCTGCTTTGAAACTTTAGAGATACTATCTTTATGGACAAAGGTGTGAGGTGCATACAGGTCATAAAAGTCTTAAGTATCTATTTACATAGAAGGAACTAGATATGAGACAAAGAAGATGGTTGGAGTTGATAAAAGATTATGATCTTGGAATTAACTATTGTCCAGGAAAGGTAAAATGCGGTTGCGGATGCTCTGAGCCGGAAGAATTATTGGAAGTAGCTGCATTAATCACAACTCATAAGGAACTAATAAGAGAATTCGCGAAATTGAAGATTGAGTTAATTGGACAAATTGTGGAATTGGAGATAGCCAATTTGGTGTTGAAACCGACTTTGGTTAAAAGAATTAAGGAGGCTAAAAAATATGATGAAGTAATACAAAAGCTTAAGAAGAAAGTTCAGGAAGGAAAATACTCTAACTTCGTAATAGATGAAGATGACGTGGTCAAAATGAAAGGATGGCTATGTGCACCGAAGGATGAGGAGTTTAAGAAGGAAATTATGAGTGAAGCCCACAACTCCGGCTATACTATACCCTCCGAAGGTACCATAATGTACAAAGACTTGAAAAGCCACTACTGGTGGAATGGTATAAAGAGAGATATAGCCGATTATGTCATGAAATGGACGGTTTGCCAACAAGTGAATGTAGAGCACCAAAGGTCAGGAGGATTGTTAAAGCCTTTGCCTATCCTGAATGGCAATGGGATCAAATATCCATGGATATCATGTGTGGTTTCCCAAAGACTTCAAAGGGTTATGATGTAGTATGGATAATTGTGGATCGATTAACTAAGTCAGCACACTTTTTGCCAATCACCATCACATACTCTATGGACAAGCTAGCCAAGTTCTACATTCGAGAAATAGTGCGGTTACATGGTATACCCACGAGAATTATATCAGATCGAGACCCAATGTTCGTATCTAAGTTCTGGACAAGTCTACAAAAAAGTTTAGGTACAAAGCTACATTTTAGCATCACCTATCACCCTTAGACCAATGGACAGTCTGAGCGGACAATCTAAACCCTAGAAGACCTATTGAGAGCATGTGTTTTGGAATTCAAGGGAAGCTGGAATAATCATGTACCACCAATTGAGTTTGCTTACAATAATAGCTATCACTTGACCATTCAGATGTCACCCTGCGAAGCCTTTATATGGACGGCATTGTAGGTCAACTCTGTTTTGGCATGACATAGAAAAGCTTACTTTTAGGCCAGACTTAGTACTAGAAGCGACTAATAAAGTGAGAATCATACAGCAAAAGATGAAAGAAGCTTAAGACAGATAAAAGTGTTGGGCAGATTTGAAGAGACGAGTTCTCGAATTTCAAGTGGGTGATCAAGTGTCATTGCCCCGAAGGGTATCCTAAACATCGCAGTCTGTCATACACAATATTAAAGCCTAGGAATAACCGCCTTAGTCACGCGAAGGCTTCCATACTATGTACAAGGCATCTAACACATAGAGGAGATACATCGGAGTGATACATTTTATATTGATACAACTTGAGTAACAATGTAAAGGAAATATAATTCACTATACTTCAATTACAATTCATCCACAGATTTCACTATATAACTATTACAAAGCAATTCACAAAACCTAGCTAATATCTTCAAGTATTCTTACTTCCTGCTGGAATCCCGAAGTCATAATCGACTCCAACCATCTCGATCCCCACGTAGTATTCTCCCATCAACCTGTTTATTCAAATACCTATTGGGGTATAAGCTATACTAGCTTAGTGAGAGTTCTCTTAATTTCATACCATAATAAGCAAGTTATAAATCATTCATATGCTATGCATGAACAAACACATGAGCAGACAATTATGTATGGGTATCTGGAACCCATACACAGAACGGATTTACGCCCTCTGTATCTGGGGTTAGGGATGGTATTGAAAGTTTACAGGATCATTGCTAGTCCCTAAGCCCCTCAGGCTCATAGCACTCGACTTGGCTAGGCTCATACATGGGATACATCCCTGGTGCACCTTAGTTCACTATGAATGAATTCTGATACCGGGTCTCATTCTCCAAACGAGTCCTCGGACCATATCGATCGACCTACATAGGAGTAGCACGCTACAAATGCAACTTGTCCGATGCGATGCATGACGAATTTATTTTTGCTTAGGTCAAATTATTCATATATTCTTTAGAGTGACCAACCAATATCACACACATAAACAAAAATAATATGAACAGTGCAGTTATCCAATCGAATCATGGTTTCGATATGCTTTAGTATTATTTAACATACATACATCAAAGTCTCATCGATTATCCCATCCCCATTCATATCGGCTTTTATCTTGTTCCTATAATTTTAATGCAACTAGCTACAATTACAAATAATGTAACAAAATAAGAGGAAAACTCGGCCATTGGATCACCGATCTTTTAGTAAAAGTAATCCGATGGTAGGGAATCGTTGATTTCAGGGTCCCTTAAAAAGGAAGAAATACTCTAAAGTATTTCATCACTTAACTAATCCAAACTATTTAACAATACTAGTAAATTCGAAATTCTCGTCATTTGCGGAAGTCCCGACTTAAAACGACTATAACTTGGTCATTTTAACTCGGAATTTAGCAAATTATATACCGATTTCTATCTACTTCGAAAGATCTATCTAATTATAATATCATATTTAAGTTTTGAAAAATTTTAAGTTTCTAAAAGAGCTGATCAGTTCAGATCAGTAGTGAAAACCACTTTAGAAAATATTTTGTGAAAGTTCATGAAGTTTCTACTATAAAAAACAAGCATACATGCAATATGAACAAGTTACTATCATAAATGATATGTCATGAGATATATATATATACATGTTCTTGATGATATTGAACAAAAGTAGAAAACTTTTTCTTTGTAAGACTTTATGAAATATCAACTTAGAAAGGCTAGTCTTGTATTCTTGACAATTCCCACTTGTTTTTAGAAAAATTCCTTGATAAAATTTATTTATTCTTGTTAAAATTAAGAATTCATTATGTATATTCCTTAATGCCTCTGTTTTTCAATAAAAATTTTCATTTTACACTTTGTAAACATGTTCTTAAATATGGTTCATCTCAAAATCTGAATTTTGTAAAAATTGTTTTTATGGTGATTCCTTTAAGTAAACTCATTTGATACTTAGAAAAATAAGTCTCAACCATACTTAGTTACTAAGGACTTCATTTCTTTAGTAAAACTTTCATTTTGAGTTTGAAAAATAGAGGTTTTCATACCATTACTCCATTATTACGAATTCTTAAAATGACAAACAACTCAAATTTTCCTACTTTATTTCTACTCCTTGTTCTACATGTTTTTATTAGCAAATCCCATCTCAACTTATAAAAATCTTTACTTGATGATATCTATGGCCTATAGTTTCATTTTTCATATAAAATACAAGTTTTGGAGTTGATAAAAGGGTTTTTGAGGCATGGTATTGAAACCATCCGAATTTCACAAAGTTAGAATAAAACTCAAATTTTATAGTTTGTAATCTCTTTCTATTTTGAGAATCTCTATTAGTAGATTTACCATTTACTTATAAAAAACATCTACTATTGATATCTATTTCATAAGCCTTTCATTTTTTTAAACAAATCCTTCATTTTGGTGTTAAAAAATGGGTTTTCAAAATTGGTCTTGGTTGAGATCCGAATTTACAAAATTTATTTTTGGACATATCTTTTGATAAAATCTATCTAAACTTATGAAAATTCATCCCTTACATATCTTATCTTAAGAGCCTTCCATATCTCGAACAAAAACTTTATTTTTGAGTTGGAAAACATGTTTTTAAGTTATGTCTTTGTCTAGATCCGAAAATAGAATTTTGTTTTGAAAAATAACCTTTGAAAATCACCTTTAAACCATATAAGATGAAGTCTTGATGATATATATACACTAAGCCTTCATTATCTCAAGTAAAAATTCCATTTTGACACTTGGAAAGTGGTTTTTAAAAATGGGTCTTGCCTAGATACTAATTTCACCATTTTTGTTTGAGTTCAAAACCAAGATCTACACTTTCCATGAACATAAATATAAAAAAAATCCATGGCAGTAAACTATAAACTCATAGATCTAAACATAAACGTAAGCAAAGTTACATAAAAAGTTAGATCTACAAAATATAACTACTTTTAGCAAGAAAATAATAATAATACATAATAATAATCATGGATAAGAGGAGTGTTTCTGTCACGCCCCAAAGGGTACCCTAAACACGACAGTCCACCACACCCGATATTTAAACTTAAGTATGACAATCTTAGTCATCCCATAGGTTTACATATCGAGTGTAAGGTGTACTCACACAACTTTTAGGATCACACTTTGATTCGAGTAGTCTTAAAAGCATACATAGCATTAAGAATATAAATCACAACAAGATAAATAGTTAACTTTACAAAAGCCAAGGGGGCATACCCCCTCCAAAATAATAGGAGTCTACATCGTTTAGCTCCATTTACAAATATCTGAATCTACATTAAAGAGATTTTCCTAGAAGTCCACGCTTATACTAGGTCCCGACTTCCTCAAAAGCTCTTTAATCCCATGTGATAAACCTGCACAAAGTGTCCTCTCGAAACATCCAAAGATAGGAACACTGCAACAAAAACTATTGGGGTACAAGCTAATTGCTTAGTGAGATTCATTTTCCAAGTAACATACTCTACCAAGCTAAAATATCTATACAAGCAAGTTATAATTTAAGCAACCATATGAATGCACAAGCAAATGAGCAAACAAGCATATAACCTTCCGGTAGTCATATGTGAATGGATTTATGCCTCCACTCGGGGTTTGGGGTAGTTCATAAGTCATGCAACTACAGTTCCAAAGTTGGTGCATAAGACATGCAACCATAGTCTCAATCATAAGTGGGGTGGTCCATAAGACATGCAACTATAATTTTAATGTTGGTCCATAATTCATGCAACCATAGTTTCATTATTTGAATGGGGTGGTCCATAAGTCATGCAACCTTAGTCCCTTCATTAAAGACCCGCTGCCTCTCAAATACACCTTTGTCCCACCAAAGGCACACTCAACAATGATATGTGACTCACTACGTGATATGCATGTACCATTTATTCATATAATCATGGCATATTAATTAGATAATTTAAAGTGACCATCCAGATTTCAGACACTCTAAATCTATACTAGCTCATACAAGGTTATTGCAACAAAGCTTGCCTCGATATACTTATCGTTCATTCATGCAAGTTTAGATCACCATTCAATCACAAATTTACTTTTCCTAAGTCTAATGCCACTACTACTACAAGCACACAAGAGCATAATAATTGAGAAATGAACTCACTTGTCCATGTAGTGAAATCCACTAGTCGTAATAGTCCTCGTGAAGTGGTAACCCGTCCTCCAATTCACCTAAGTACAAGGAATACCCTCAATGAGTATCGCTTAAGAAATTCCATTAAACTTAACAATTTTATTTACTAAGTTCGTCAATTTCGCCTAGGTTGAATCCTTAACTTAAAAAGGTCATATCTCACTCATTTTAACTCGGAATTAGCTTATAATATACCGATTTATACCTACTTCGAAAGAGCTATCTATTCTAAAGTTAATTCAAACATTTAAGGTCATTTAAGGGTCGGAAACATACTGTACAGTAGGGTTGCGAAAATCCAAGATTTGAGCCTTTGTGAAAAATTGCTATTACTCTATTTAACTACTTAGACCAACTTTTTTAGTCTTAAACTTGCAAGGAGATTCTCAAAACAAAATTAAGAGATTTCACACTTATCTAATACCAAACATAAAGTTCAAATGAAACTTCTAAGAATCCATTTTCATAAAACCGAAATTTACAAGTCAAAACTCATTGTCTTGTTTTGAGTAGTTTCTTTACTAAAACTTACTCAGTTCAATGAAAATAATTTTCCTAATTTATCATCAAAGCATTCCATTTTCAATATAAAATACTTGTTTTGAGAGCTAAAAGAAGGTTTTAAAAATTGGTCTCCCCTTAATTACGAATTTCCTCTTTGAAGTTTACAATGAAAACAAGACCTAAATTTTGTCTTTTACAAAGCACTTGATTTAAGCAATACTTTTTAGGAAAACTCATTTAGACTTGTGAGAATTCATTCCTTAAGATATCTATACCAAGAGCCCTTTATATTTTTGTCTAAATCTTCATTTTAAAGTTGAATGATGGGTTCCAAAAATGGGTCTTGGTCTAAATCCGAATTTTCATAAATTTATTTTGAACATATCTCTTGAGAAAATTCATCAAAACTCATGAAAAACAACCCATTACATATTATATCTTAAGAACCCTTCATTTCTTGAATAAAATCCTCATTTTTGAGTTGGCAAACATGTTTTTATTTTAGATCTTTGTCTTGATCCGAAAATACAATTTTTGTTTTTGAAAATAAACTTTGAAAATCAACTTTGATTCTTGTAAGATGAAGTCTTGATGATATACATCCATCATACCTTCATTTTCTTAACAAAAACTTCCATTTTAAGACTTGAAAGGGGGTTTTTAAAATGGTGTCTTGACAAGTTACGATTTTACTTTTCATTCAACTCAATCTAAGATCTACTCAATATTAAACCATGAGAACATAAGAAAAACTTGGTAGTAGGCCTTAAACTTCTAGATCTACACATAAACATAACTAAAGCTTGTAAAACTCTAGATCTACAAGTTATCACAAAAATAAGAAGATAGACAAGCCTTCAAGATAACAAATATACTAAGAAACAAAAGAGATCATCATCTAGAGGAGTGTTTCAATTCTTGGCATCCTCATCATGCTTTTTAAGCTTGTGGAATGTCATTTGATGCAGAAACATCCACAATATCATTGTAAACCCCAAAAATTTTCATAATCCTTAAAAGTAATTCTAGAAGTTTAATATCAAAATTTGAAACCCGAAAAATCGACTCGAGATTAACACCCGATTCTAGACCGAGTCAAAACTCTGGAAACGAAACCCTAAAAATTAACCAAGTTAAAACTTAATTCCAAATAAGAACAAAAACGAGTTTTCTCAATCTTGAGAAAACAAGAACCCCTGACAAAATATAAAGTCCAATTATCGATATAATCAACGTCCGTACGTCGATTAAATAATCTACCCAATTCCTAAAACGCAAATCGAAACGATAGATCCAAATACCGCTTAACAACGAGATAATAAAATCCTAAATCCTTCAGTAAAATTTTAGAATCACAAAATCCAAATTTTCAACAAAAGTCAAACGAGTCAACTCATAAACCTAGACTCGGTTAAACGATCCGAGAACTAAAAACAAATAAATAATCACAAATAAAATAAAATATAAATTTCGAGCTAAAATTTAAAACGATCAAAACTCAAAAATTATACGATCTTACGAATAACTCAGTAAAAATCGGAAATCAAAACGAACCCTAAAAGTCAACAAGCCTATAACGAACCTAGTGTTTAAGATCCGGCAATCCCGTGTTTTCAAACCCTAGAAAACGAAATTAAGTTAATAGCTTCAAATAGTTCAATAATATAGGGTAACATAAAAATATCAGATTCGCGAAATTCGAGTGACCTTCGGACCCAAACGGGATCGGTTCTCGAAAAGCGTGTCCCGGAGCTCGGAATATTAAAAATATTCCGTTTATACCAATAGACTCGTAAAAATACAAGGATTCCAAAAATATCAGTTTTAGAATTTTTCGGTAGCTAAAAATTACAGATATCGCATTATTACGCGTATTTTTATTACTACCGGTACTTTAATTGTCTAATCTACTATTCATAGTACTTTTCTACTATTATAGTACTTTTCTACTATTCATACTTTCACTATCTCTACTTTTTCTTACACCTATTTCTTACACCTACATATCTATTTTCTTACTTTTTTCATTTCCAATACACCTTTATCACATCAACTTTACACATTACTTCTTTATTACACAAACAAATAAAAAAATAAATTTCCCCCTCAATGCCCAAAACCGGCGCCCCCCTCTCTCCTCAATCAATTATTTTTCTTTTTCAATTTATTTTATTACATCCAAAAATCACTCCAAAAATTCTATAAATACCCCCTTCCTCTTCCATTCTTTCACACAATTCTTTACACTACCAAAACTCTCTCAAAATCTCTCCACAAATTCTCTTCAAGATTCTCTCTACCAAAACTCTCTAAACCAATTCCTCACAAAAACCATTCTATACATAAACTATCTACCACATATCACTACTCACATAATACCCATTTCATTTACCATCTCCATACCTCTTACATACTTTAGGTAATATTTCTTCCATCTATTATTCATCCATGTCATGTAACTTAACATGACTATGGTGTTGTTTTGAAACTCATATGAGTAGTAAAAGCAACAACATGTTCATGTTTTGTTCTTGCACATAAAGCTTCCTACTTTATTATGTTGTTATTATTGTTATTATTATATTATGTATACTATGTATATATATTTATTTAGAGCATATAAGCTCATTTGTTATTTATTTATTTTCAAGTTATGCAATTTATTTATTTCATGCAATTATTAAGACTAGTCTTTCTAGTCTTAGACTTGTCCATATCAAGTCAAAATAATCTTTTGTTCATTTTCTTTAAATCTTTCGGGACTAGTCCATTCTTAGTCCCGGGATGCCTTGACAAAGCTAAGGCTCCAATACTTGATCGGGATTCCTTGATGAAGCTAAGGTTCCCAATGCTTGATATTTTACTTTCTTGTTCATTAATTATTTTTAGTATTTTCTTATGATCTTATTATTTTATATGCTCATGATACTTGCATTTGCGTAATGTTAATGTCTCAACTAATCTAAAAATAGAATTTTTTTTTACTAAATGAACTCAAAGCTAAAATTTTAATTATATGATTTACCACAAACATGAAGTTATTATCAACAACCTAGAAATAGAATAATACAAGTTTTCTCAAGCTTTCTTAAATAACGAAGATAGTTTTACCAAAGAAAACATAAATAAATATTTTCCTTGTATTTTATGGTAATCTAAGATTTTAGAAAAATAAATCGTTAATATCGAAAGTTTAAATTCTTTTCTAAACTAAGGAACAAACTAGTTTTCGAAGTTAAAGACAAAAAAAATCAACTCATCAAGTTATGAACCCACTTAGGAAAAATAATGATTTTCAAATTTCTAAAAGAAGGAACTAATTTTCAAATGAATATAAATGAGGTAAGATTTATAATAATGGATTTTATAAAGATGATCCTTTTCAAAAGAAATGAAAGAACAAGTTTTGGAAAGCAAAAGCTTATATTTTAGAAATGAATATAAGAAGACAATATTCATTTTCTAAAACCATCCTAAATACAAAATTATAAAAAGGTTTTGAACAAATATACTTTTTGATAAAAATCGATCTTTTATCACTAGAAGCGAAATTTATGAAAAACTAAGGTTAAAAGGAAATTTTACTTGTTTTGGAAAAGGAAATGAAGAAAATAAAATAAGAATATACTAATTTATAACAACCTAGTAAAAATATAAAATTTCTTTAAATACTTGAAAAGAAAATTTCAAAGTTAAAATCTAAATGAATTGTTTTATAAATTGTTGAGACACTACCATTGGGATTTTTGCATATAAAGTGAGCATACCTATATATTCAAAAGTATTTATCAAATATATTTATATTTTTCAAAAGGATTTTCTTTAAAATGGAGATGAGTTAGAAAATGGATTTTTGCAAAAGTTTAGAAAATTCGTTTTAAATCTGTACCTGACGTTTTCGGAACCCAAATGACCTTTTATGACAAGGATAAGCTTAGAAATAGATAGATCTTTTCGAATAGGTAGAAAACGGTATTTATACGCGCGATTCCGAGTTGAAATGACCAAGTTATGGCCATTTTAAGTTGGAACATTCCCTCATGCGAACTTTAACGTTCTTTGACATTGTTTTGTCAAAATTCAAGAAAATCTTCAAGAAAAACTCATTGTGGGTATTTTCTTTGGTTAGGTGATCCCGAGGAAGGATTCCTTTACCCCGAGATTGTTACGATTAAGTGGAGTGTGTGAACGACTCATCCGCTTAGAGGAATAGACGACATGGCATCGTGAGTTACTTCCCGTTAATTTTCTCATACTCTTGATTGTGCTTGTAAAATTAGTTGCACTAGAATTTAGGCAAAATCAAAAGGAAGTGTATGATAATATGTTGAAAGAATACTAAGTATATCGAGACTCGATTTGTTTTTAATAAAGTTGTATGTGCATTAATATCTTGAAGTGTTTGAAATTGGTTGATCACTTGAAAGAAGTTAAATGTAACTACTAGACTTTAATTAAAGAAACTATTCATGCACTTCATATGTTGAGTCACATTGCATTCACTACTATACAATTGGTGGGACAAGTGTATAATAGTGGTGGTAGACATAACCGGTATATCATGTAAGTGGCGAGTAGGAGCCGGTAAGAACTACTTAAATTGATGGCTAGTAGGAGCCTGTAATAACTACAAGTTTTTGGTGGCTAGTAGGAGCCTGTAATAACTACAAATTTTTGATGGCGTATAGGAGCCGGTAAGATCTATAAAAGTGTTTTTAAAAGTTGTGGCTGTAATTGGCCTGAATACCCAACCCCGAATGAAGGGCGTAAATTCATTCAACATATGATTCCCGGAAAGTCATATGTCTTGTATGCTCACGTGGTTGTTGCATTTCATATGTTTGAATAATAAACTTGATTGATAATCTACTTCGAGTATGAATTTTGGGATTTACTCACTAAGCTAGTTGTAGCTTATACCCCTATAGATTTGTTGAAACAGGTATGCTAGTGGCCTAAATTGAGGATCATGACTTTAAGGAAGTCAGGGACGGATGATTAAGGATATGGAATCATACGATGAAGAAAGTTTGTAAGGTTCTTTATATGTGATAACCTATATGATTAGGGACGTATATTTATTTGAAGATAATAGAAGAATATGCCTTAAGAATTGAATTGTGATATGCTTATGTTTTATATTAAGTATTCTCTTTGCCTTGTTACTTATTTATTATCAATATAAATTGCGCTACTCCGATGCGTCCCCTTGGTTGTGATGTACGCCTTGTACATAATATGAAAGCCTTTGCATGACTAAGGTAGTCATTCCTAGGCTTTAGTATTGTGTACGGCGGACTGCCACTTTTAGGGTACCCCTCGGGGCGTGCGTGACACAAGAAACATGATTGGACAACAAACACTTGAGCATGAATAAATATGAGCTAAGTAACTATAAAAAGAGAATTTTTCAACTATATAGATAACTAAGTATTTATCAAACAAATTTCGAATGATTCAAAGTTTGAAACAAAATTGTTTTTGAGATAAAAAAATTCGTGGTGAATCTAATCACCACTTTTTCGAAGCTTAAATGGTTTAGTTTGATAAAAAATAGTTTTAGAAATGATAGATCTTTTCGAGTAGATAGAAATCGGTATATTATATGCACGATTTGGAGTTAAAACGACCAAGTTATGGCCATTTAAAATTAGAATTCTCCTTTATACGAACTTTGACATTCTCATGACATTGTTTTGTCAAACTTCTAGAAAATCATCAAGAAATACTCATTTTGGGTATTATATTTGACTAGATGATTCTGAGGAAGAATACCTATATCCCGAGGATTACTTCGATTAAGAGGATTATGTGAGCAACTCATCCGTATAGAAGAATTGTCGATATGGCATCATGGGTTTATTTCCTTAAAAAGCTTTACTTGTCTGTGCTTGTAATCTAGTTGCATTAGAATTAAGAAAAGACAAATGGATATGTATGTAAGATAATTCTTTGAAAGAATCCTAAAAATATCGAGGTCGAAATTGATTTAATGTTTGTTTCAGTATAACACTTGATTTATATGAGATTCTATGATCACCTTAAATTTGATAATAATGATGCTATGATATCATAAATAAATGGATTCATGCATACCATGAAGTGAGTCACATTGCATTGGGTTATTATCCTTGGGTGAGAAGGATCGTAGCTCAGGTCGAAAGCAACACTTGGCGGAGTGTCCGAAAGCGATTGCTTGGTGACATAAAGGAAATGCTTGGCGGAAAGTCCGAAAGCAGGGCTCAATTCAAATAGACTTTGTCACGCCTCGCCCCCGCAGGCGACAGCAACGCGATGCCAGGGCAGGCAAACCCACCACTGGCCCCCTAGTGATAATGGCCGACACCACCATTACATCATAGTGACCCCAACCAACGCATGCCTCAACGGGTACCACGGACACTATAGGTATTGTTACCCTCAAGATGAGTTGAACCCAGTTTGCAGCTTCTAGGATTCAAACCCATGACCTGAGGCTTTTGCCTGCCCCAAAGGCAGCACTTCTTACCAATTGAGCTGCAGATCAACTGGTAAGAGGTGCTGCCTTTGGGGCAGACAAAAGCCTTAGGTCTGGGGTTCGAATCCTAGAGTCTGCAGACTAGGTTCAACTCTGTCTAAGGGTAACAAAACCTATAGTTCCCGTGATACTCTGTAGGGCATGCGTTGGTTGGGATCACCATGATGCAATGGTGGTGTCGGCCATTATCACTAGGGGGCCAGTGGTGGGTTTGTCTGCCTGGCATCACGTTGTCGTCGCCTGCGAGGGCGGGCGTGATAGACTTAATATGCTTGGTAATATTGGTTGAAAGCATAAATCTTTTTAACTGAAACTACTTGTTTTGAGGTTACGTATCACCAAACCCCGAATGAAGGGCGTAAATCCATTCAACTTATAATTCTCGGAAAGCTATATGCCTTGTTTGCCTACGTGTATGTTGCATTCCATTTGTCTGCTTAAATAACTTGTTTGAATTCATTTACACAAGAGGTTATTTATGGATGTAAGCCCCGAAAAATTTTACTAAATAATTCCAAGATGAACTTCAAAAATAAACCCTAAAAACCACCCCAAATTAAAACCGAACTTCGACTAGTCTTAAATCACGAAAGAATCCAGAAATTTCTCAATCTTGAGAAAAATAAGAATCCTTAAAAACAAAATAAGAACTTAACATACTTCAATTCCAAAACCACTACGTACGACAAATTCTATATGTAACTCTGATTTATAAAATCGGGTAATATAGAACCCAAAAACAAATTATTAAAAAGTAAATAACAATTAACTTTTGGAAATAAAACCCAATTCAAAAATTTCGAAAACGTTAAAAGATATTAAATACTTACAAAAATAAAATTTGAAATAAATTTCTCAAACTAAATATGTTGTGTAAACATAAAATATCAGTTTCCAAATTGGCAAAGATCTAAACCGGAAAATCGCCTAGTGAAATACAATCGTTTAAGTCTGGCAATCTAGCGCCCTTAACCCTAGAGGCCGAGGTGTAGTTTAAGTGTATAGAATAGCTCGTAGTAATTCAAGTTCGCTTAAAAATATCAGATTGGTAAATTTTTGACCTATTTCGAACCCGTTTGGATACAGACTTCGAAAAGCGTGTCCCAGGGCTCGAGATATCAAAAGTATACCATTAGTACCATTAAAATCGTAATTTCATAAGATTTCTAAATATATCAGTTATATAATTTTTCGGGCTATAAAAGTTACAGTTATAACTTTTTTATCGTATTTTCATTACTACCGGTAATTAATTAGTCTTTCGCACTATTCACTTATATTTTATTACACAATTTTATTATTCTTATAAAGTCTTATATTTTTAGATAAATATTTTATATATTGTAGAAAATTTTGTTTTTCTAAAATTTAGTTCGTTTCAAGCTTATTCAGGATCAGATTTTGTTTAAGACCAGATACTAAAAATAAAATAAATTAATTTAATAATTGAAAAATATTTGAAAAAATTATTTTTATTTTCATAAAATAATTTTTTAGAATTTTTCGGGTTATAAAAATATCATTTATAGCCCATATTCACGTATTTTGATTGTACCAGTAACTTATTTGATAATTCACTAAAATAAATTAATTAAATATATTATTTTTATTATGAAAAATCTACTACAAATATTTGGAATGAATTTCCTATTTTATTTTATTTTATTAAGAAAGTACTCTTACAACCCATACTTTGAAGTACACTTTTCACATATCACTTCCTTTTCACTTCAATCTTTCTACACTTTGTCCCACACTTCATGGCAGATTTTTCCATCCTTTATGGCTGCCATTGTCCTTTAATTTACTCCTATTTTGACTAAAATAAATATATTTCAATCCTTCTTCAAAAAGCTACACATACCATTAATTACACAATTCAATTTCAAGTCAAAATTCAAACATTTTCCTCTCTCTCTCTCTCTTCTCTCCTTCACGTGAACTCCCCCCCAAATTTTCTGCCTTGTTTTATTTTTTTTCTTTTTTTTCATTCATTTAATACACTCATTTTCTCTCTCTCTTTCATCTACACCTTTTACCTTTTCCATTCCTTCTCTGTTTCCTCTCTTTCTTTCTTCACTTTGCTCTTGTTC
This sequence comes from Combretum micranthum, assembly GCA_024138025.1. Taxonomy (NCBI): domain Eukaryota; kingdom Viridiplantae; phylum Streptophyta; class Magnoliopsida; order Myrtales; family Combretaceae; genus Combretum; species Combretum micranthum. The sequence continues at coordinate 13,355 of JAMXBD010002111.1, read as the reverse complement.
TTACAAGGAACCAAGCTGCCCCTAAATCTTTTATGAGCTCCCACACATATTTCTTGAAGATTTTTAAGTAAACTTTTTTCTCAAAACTTCCATTAGCTTAAAAGCTAAGAATGATGAGGCCAAAATGAAACACTCCACTTCTCTATGATTTTTCTCTTGTATCATTCTTATTTTCTTATTAAAAGTAGTTATATTTTATAAATCTAACTTTTTGCAGCTTTGATTTTCGTTTATACCATAGATCTTGTTATTTGAGTTATTATTTTTGTTATTATATGATTTATGCATATATTCATCATCTACATGTCTATCTTAGTGATTCATGCATTTAAAACTAGTGTAGTAAACTAGATCTAGTGTTTTGAGTTCATAAAATGCATTAGCCTTTTGTTTTATGTTCATGAACAACTTGTAATAGCATGATGATAGTAGGAAAGTTTTAGAAAACTCAATATCTACTTTATTTTCAACAAAAATCATTTTTGAAAAAGTTTAGATCTATGAGTTTATAGTTTACTACCATGGGTTTCTTTTAGATTTATGTTCATATTAAGTGTAGATCTTGGTTTTGAACTTGAACAAAAATGGTGAAATTGGAATCTTGGCAAGACCCCTATTTAAAAACCACTTTCCAAATGTCAAAATGAAGTTTTTACGTGAAATAATAAAGGCTTAATATATGTATATCATCAAGACTTCTTTTTACAAAAATCAAATATGATTTTCAAAAGTTATTTTCAAAATAAAAATTTCGTTTTCGGATTTAGGCCAAGGCCTAGTTTAAAAACATGTTTTCCAACTCAAAAATGAAGTTTTTATTCAAGATATGAAAGGCTCTTAAGATATGATATGTAAGGAACGGATTTTCATAAGTTTATATAGATTTTATCAAAAGATATGATCAAAAATAAATTTTGTAAATTCGAATCTCAACCAAGATCAATTTTGAAAACCCATTTATCAACTCCAAAACTCATGTTTTATGTGAAGAATGAACGGTATAGGTAATAGGTATCATTAAGTAGTGATTTTTACAAGTTGAAATGAGTTTTGATGAGATTAATGTGTAAACAAAAAGTAGAATCAAGATGAAAAATTTTTGGAGTTAGTAGTCAACTTGTAAAATACGTAACTTTGGATGATACCCATGAAAACACCTATTATCCAAGTTCAAAATAAAAGTTTTATGTATTAAATGAAGTCCTTAAGTAATAGGTATCATAAAGTCTTAGATTTTAATGCATTACACAAGTTTTTCCCAAAGGAATCATTCCAAAAGTGGATTTCTAAAAATTCGGATTTTTGAGTAAATCCTATTTGAAAACATATTTGCAAAGTGTAAAATGCAAATCTTTATGTAAAAATATAGTCCTTAGTGGTTATGGATGGTTGAGCCTTAATTTTCTAAGTATCAAATGATTTTTACTTAAAAGGAATCACCTCAAAAATATTTCTTACAAAATTCGGATTTTGAAATGAACCAATTTTAAAATCATGTTTACAAAGTGTAAAATGGAAGTTTTTATTGAAAAATAAAGGCCTTAGGGAATATACCTAATGAAGACTCAATTTTAACAAAGATAATTATATTTTCTTAAGAAATAAATTCAAGACAAATGGAAATGATCAAAGTTAGAAAACTAGATTTTTCATAAGTAGTTGTTATTGTGGTCTTGCAAAATAAAAAGTTATAAAATTTTCTTTTAGCAAAACTCATCAAGATCATGCATACACTAAACTCATCTCATTTCATTCATGTTAGGAAATCATTCATATTGCATGTATAGCTAATTTATATAATAGGAACATTACAAACATTTACAGAACTATTTTTCGAAAATTGAAATTGCTACTGTTTTGATCTGATCCGACTTTTTTGAAGCTTTAAAGTTTTCAAAATTTAAATATAATATTAGAATTAGATAGATCTTTCGAAGTAGATGGAAATCGATATATAATTTGCGAAATCCCGAGTTAAAATGACCAAGTTATGGCTGTTTTAAGTTGGAATTCCCGCTTAGGACGAGAATTACGAATTTGATAGTTTGTATAAGATAGTTTGGATTAGTTAAGTGATGAAATACTTATTAGAGTATTTCTTCCTTTTTAGGTGATCCCGAAATCGATGATTCCCTACCACCGGATTACTTTTACTAAAAGACCGGTGATCCAATGGCCGAGTGAGTTTTCTCCTTATTTTGTTACCTTGTTTGTGCTTGTAGCTAGTCGCATTAGAAGTATAGGAACAAGATAAAAATCAATATGAATGGGGAAGGGATATATGATGAGACTGTGATGAATGTATGCTAAAGAATACTAAAGCATATCGAAACCACGATTCGATTGGATAACTGCACTGTTCATATTATTTCTGTTATATGTATGATATTGGTTGGTCACTCTAAAGAATGTATGAATATTTTGACCTAAGCAAAAATTAAATTGGTCATGCATCACATCAGACATATTGCATTTGATAGCATGCTACTCCTACATAGGTCGATCGGTATGGTCCGATGATGAGTCGTTTGGATAACGAACCCGGTATCAGAGCTCATTCATGGGAACTAAGGCGCATCGGGGATGCATTCCATGTGTAAGCCTAGCCGAGTCGAGTGCTATGAGCCGAGGGCTTGGGGACTAGCAGCGATTGTGTAGACTTTCAATACCATCCCTAACCTAAGATACGGAGGGCGTAAATCCATTCTGTGTGTGGGTTCCGGATACCTATACATAATTGTTTGCTCATGTGTTTGTTCATGCATAGCATATGGTTGATTATAACTTGCTTGTTATGGTACGAAATTAAGGGAATTCTCACTAAGCTAGTGTAGCTTATACCCTAATAGGTGTTTGAATGAACAGGTTATTTCAAGAATGCAAAGTGGGGACCGAAATGGTTAGAGCCAAGAATGACTTCGGGATTTCGGCAAGGAATAAGAATGCTTGAAGTTATTAGATAGGTTTTATGATTTTCCTTATAATAGTTTTATGTAGTAGAATCTTTTGATGATTGTAATTGAAGTATAATGTTTTGTATTTGGAGTATAGTAAATCAAATTTCCTTTACATTGTTGCTTAAGTTATATCAACATAAAATGTATCACTCCGATGAGTTTCCTCCATGTGTTAGACGCCTTGTACGTAGTATGGAAGCCTTCGTGTGACTTAGGTTGTCATTCTTAGGCTTTAATATTGTGTACGGCAAACTGTCATGTTTAGGGTACCTTTCGGGGCGTGACACATATTATATGCATAATTCTAGTGGTGTTGTCCCAACAATGATTTTTCATAAAACAATTTATTTTTAGGAGTTTTGAAAAAGGAAGTTTATAAAATCTCTTTCTATGTTGTTGGAAAGAAAACTAAAATTTTTTGAGTTATTACAATAGAGTTGCCCCACCTCAAAGGGTACCCTAAGCATGATAGTCCGCCACACTCAATATTAGAGCTTAAGTATGGCAACCTTAGTCATTCCAAAAGGTTCGATACCTAGTATGAGGCATACCTTCACAATCATAGAGGACCAAATTTGAAATAAGTTGTTTAAGAAGACATTCATATAGCAATTAAAAATGGAAATCATAACATAAACATCTTAAATATAGGAATATAGAGGTCTTACAAAATATCAAAGGGGCATTCCCCTATCAAAAGATAAAGTCTATCAAAGTCTACTCAAAATAAATATATTAGAGATTTACTTAGAAGTCTAAGTCTACAGCTAGTCTTTGACTTCATCTTAAAACTCCTTAGTCCAAAAGGTAGTACCTGAGAGAAATATCCCTAGGACTTCAACCATAGGCAGGGATGCCGCAATAGATATATAGAAGGGGTAAGCTTCTTGCTTAGTGAGAATTAATTCCACAAATAAAGTACTCAGACAATCAATGTCAAAACAAGCTATTTAAACAAGCGTATGGGATGCAATCAAACATGCTATTTAAACACGCGTATGAGATGCAATCAAACACGTGAGTAAAACAATACATATGATTTTTCGAAAATCATATGTTGAATGGATTTACCCCTCCATTTGAAGTTAGTTGTTCCAGGCAACAAAGCCACAGTTCGCAAATGAAGTTTTTTTAGTTTTTATATGAGCTACTACTAGCTGCTAAGATATAGTTATTACGAGTGTCTACCCACCATTTTATTACAAGTGATCAATTGTTGTAGAGTAGAATTTTAGGTCTATGGGCCCCATTGCTATGCCCTTGTCCCACCAAGGGTACAATAATGAATGCAATATGACTCACTACGTGTCATGCATGAATCATTTTATTTAAGTAATCATGGTATAATATTAGATATTTTAAAGGTGATCATAGAGTTTGCAGACAAATCATTTCTATACCAAATCATACAATGATCAGTTAACAATTCATGCTTCGATATACTTATCATGATTTCAATCATATAAGTAAAGCACATGCGCTATCATGTTTTTATTTTTTTCTAATTCTAGTGCCGCTAAACTACAAGCAAAAACTTAAGTACATAAATGTAAGAATTTAAACTCACTTAGCCATGGCAACAAAAACTCCTTGTCAAAATAGTCCTCGGGGTAAGGAAGCTCGGACTTTACATCACCTAAACAATAGAAATACCCAAAATGAGTATTCATTGGAAGTTCTACTTAAACTTGTAATTCTATTTCACTAAGTTCGTTAAAAATCATGTAGGGTGAAATTCCAACTTAAAACGGTCATAACTTGCTCATTTTAACTTGAAATTTCGCATATTATATGTCATTTTCCACCAACTCAAAAAGATCTATTTATTTCTAAGGTTATTTTCTTCATAAAAGGTCATTTGGGTCTCTAAAAGATACGGTACTGAATTAATACAAAATCAAAGCCCTTAAAACATGGTTTTTCTAACTTTGTATCAACAAAAAATTCCATAGAAATCAAGTAAATATTATATAATATATATAGATAGTCAAAAAACCTTTTTAATACGTAGAAAACTCATATTATATACATGATTTTAATGATGTTGTCTTAACCAATGATTTTTCATAAAACAATCTTATCTTGGTAGTTGAAAAAGTGAAGTTTGACAAAATTATGTTTAGTTCTTTGGAAATAAAACTAAGTATTTTTAAGTCATTAAATATCTTATATAATTTATTTTCCTTAATCCTCAAAAGATATTTTTTAATTCAAAAACTTTAGTCTTTTTAAGTTATTCTCAAATTTTATTCCCTAAGTATACTTTACTTAGTGAGTTGATTTTTAGCTTATTTTGGAAAACTTATTTTAGTCTTTGTATTTACTAAAAATGTTAGCAAGGATTTTATAATCAAGTTTTTAAGAAAATTTCTCATGAAAAACTATTATCAAGTTTAATGTCTTAACAGGTAGTTTGAAAAGAAAATAAAGAGTTCCTTAGTTACTTTTTGTTAAGGCTTTGTATGTTAACAACACTAGAATCTATAGTAATTTTTGTCAAAAATCCTTTACAAAGTATTTGTTTGAAATAAAATTCTAAATCTTAATGAAACTTTTTTTTAAGTGGTAAAACCATATTTTTAAAGTGAGTTGAGCTTGTTTTCTTTTATTTTAAGAAATAACTTCTTATTTCTATTTAGACAACAATCAATATGATCATGCATAAACAATGAATTTGTAGCTAGTAACATAACAAAAAAATAATAACAAAATGGAAAATATAAGGATGAGTAAGAATAAATTTCAAGTATTGGAAGTCTTAGCTTGATTTAAAGGCTTTCGGACTTAGTCATGGGCAAGTCCAAAAAAAAAAAAAAGAAAAAGAAAAGAAATAAGAAAATCGTTTTAACTTAATAAGGACAAGTCTAAGACTATAAAGACTAGTCTTAATGTTAAAGCATATAATAAAAAAATAAATTGCAAAATATAATAAATAAATAATGATTATGTTAGTGAGCTTATATGCTCTAAGAAATATATATATATATATATAGATACATACATATAGATAATATAATTTAGGAGTTAGATTAGAACAATAATAATAACATGTAACATAATAACAATAATAAAACAACATAATAATAAAATGTAACTTATTCATGAATAAGAACAAAACATGAACATAGTATTGCTTCTATAACACTTAAATGTTTAAGTAACATACACTATGGTCATGTTAAGTTATATGACATAGTAAAAAAATGTAAGTAAGAAATTTACCTAAGATAGAAATATGGATGGTAGTTAAAGAGAGGTTTTGGTAGCATATGGGTAAAAGAAATATAGGAAAGTATGGAAAAGTGAAAGAGATTTTAAGCGAGAGGATTTGAGAAGTGATTTTGGAAGAGCTTTATTATGGTAAATGAGTGTGTGAAAGAAATGAGAGAGAGATGTGGTATTTATAGAGTTTTGAAGAGGAAAAATTGTGTGATTAAAATAAAATAAAAAAGAAAAATAAATAGATGTGATAGAGACAGGGGGTGCCGGTTTTGAGAGGAGATAGGAGAGAAATGTTTATTTTGTATTTTTGTTAATTAAAAGTAATAAGTTGTAAGGTATGATGTGATTAAAGGTGCATGAGAAAAGTAAAAAGTAGAAAATAAGTATGATAGAGTGTAAGAATAGGGGTAGAAAAAGTAGAAATAGATGAATAGTAATGAATAGTATAAAATAGTACTATGAATTGTAGATAAAACAAATTAATACCGGTAGTAAAGAAAATACGCATAATTAAGATATATCTGATATTTTTAGGTATCAAAAAATTATAAAACCAATATTTTTGAAATCCTTGTATTTTTACGAATCTAACAGTGTTATTCAAATATTTTTACTTGTTGAACTTTATATTCACAAATGATTTTGATGAGAATAATTATTACACAATTAATTATTTAAATATCCTTCATTGTTTAAATACTTAAAATATATATATATTTATATATATATTGCTTTGTATTTGTTCTACCATTGTTTAAGTTTTAACAGAACAAAAAGTTGAAGAAAAGTTAAGACAACGCTATCGAGCCTAATAGAAAAAAGGTGAAGGCACTATTCACAGATAAAAACAAAAGACTAAGTTATAGGCAAACCTTGTAAAGTCAAGTGTTGAAGTTTTGGGTAAAATTATGAAGTCAAGAGGTAGAGTTTTAGGCAAAATCGTAAAGTCAAAAGCTAGAGTTTTGAACAAAATTTATAAAGTCAAGGGCTGAAGTTTAGGCATCGACCTCAGACCTCAGACCTCAACTTTAGAAAGTTTGCCCTCGACATGTTTTTTTTTTTATAAAAAATAATAAATAAATAATTTTTTTTGGCTCGACCTGTTCTTAAGCATGATAGTAAAATTTTTTTAATTATTTATTATTTAACAATATATAATATAAGTAAAAGGGAAAAAGAAAAAAAACTATTGGAATGCATTTAATGCATGTGTCAGACACATTTAATGCTCTTTCAATGCTTTTGAACTTTTACACGTTATTAAAACTTTAAGTACATTAAACACAAGTATGGGATGTCAGAAAGTTTTTTATAACGGGCAAATTTCTTATCAAGAGCTATAAATAGAATTTTTCTCTTCTCTTTGAAACAGAATGAAATATACTAGAATTTTGAATGCACAGTAAAAACAAAAACAACATTATGTAAAGTTTTTTTTTACTTGTATTTTTGTTCTCGTTCTCGTTAATTTGTAATTTTTTAAGAGAACAATTAATGCTCTGTTTTGAAATTTGCTAATACACTCTAAACAAGAGTTTTTGAGTATTATTTAAGATTAACAAAAATTGTTTATCTGCTCGTTTAAGGAGCTCAGTTTGTAAAAGGAATTTATAAAATTCCTAAAGTATTTTCTATTGTAAATATGTTCAAGTAGGAACGTTTCTTTATAAAGGAAATTTATATATTTCCTTAAGAGCTTTTCAGTTTGTAAATCTGCTCATATAAAAGCTGTTTAAGAAAAGTCCTCAATGGAGGCAAAGTAAAGTCCTCGTGTGAGGCATTGAGAGAAGTCCTTAGTGGGAGGCATTTGAAGTCTGGTCTGGAGTTACTAGCGTCGTCTTAATTGCGATTAGGCAGGAAGTCCTTCGTGGAAGGCAAAGAGAGGTCTGGTCGTATGTTACCAGCACAACGCTTGATTTATCAAGTGAAAATCCTTTGTGAAAGGCAATTGTAAAAGTCCTATTGTGATAGGCTTTGTTAAGATGAATATTACTCAATAATTCATTGGTTTAATTTGGATTAATTTGTTATTAATTTTATAGAAATTATATGGAATCGGTACTTAATCGTGATTTATAGGAATATCAGGTCTTTGAATCTAAAAGAAGTGAAAAATACAAGATTGGAGCAAAATTGAATCAAAGGAGAAAAATTACAAAGAAAGCCGGCCAAACAAGAATCAAAGCCGCCGGCTTAGAACTGGACCACACCGGCGTTGAATGCAAAATAACATATAGGTCGACATCAACACAACAAAAGCTACCAGCGTTCATAATCTTCACCAGCGAACAAGCAAGGAAAAGAAGGCCGGCTGTGCATATGCTTAGGCCGTCGGCCTTTATCATTCTGGACATCACGCACACAATGAAGGCCGCCAGCTTATCTATCAACGCCACCGGGCTTTACTACACTGGACGCATGAATGGAGATCAAAGCCGACGAGCAAAGCCACCGGCGTATCTGGGCTTCTTGCCGGCCTTCTTGGAAAATTCATTGTTTGCGAAGATATAAGCCGGCCAAAGGAAATGTAGGCCGCCGGCCTTTCTGGAAATTTGCCAGCCAACATTCCTGCGTGACTCCTCATCTGTCCAACTTGTATTTATATATTATTTAGGGTTTCTTTCAGAGGATTCATTCATTCCATATTCAGATACAACTTTGTAAGAAAAACCCTAAAAAGAGAGAATTTGAAAGTCATGAGTGGCTAAACTCCAATCTAGCCAAAGGATTGCTACATATTCAATTCAAGACGGATTGTGAGATCAAAACAGTTCTATTATATTGTTCTTAAATTGAGTATTCATATTTCATCTACTTTATATGTTATTATTGTATGTTTATTGATTGCAACTTTGGATCCGGTTGTATGATTAACAAACAATAATCAATCAATTAAGAAATCATATCCGTAATTGTATGATCTTTCTAATTATGTGATGAAACAACACGATTAATTATAACCAGATGATTGATTTTGTGTTGTGGTGAAATATGATCTAGTTTAAATGATTCATGCTTTTGGATTGTTGATTAGGATTGGTAATCTCTCTATTTCATAAAGTAATTGATAGATTAAATCCTAAGAGCGTATTTAGGGTTGTCTAATCAATTAGGGAAATAATCAAAGATCTTATCTTGATTATCGAATCATTAAGGCAAGATAGATTTTCAGAGCGTGTTGAAAGTCAAAACCAATCTATTCAATAAAGGAACAATAATCTTTGAGTCAATGATCAATCCCACGAATTGAATTGTGGTAAGACTTTGGTTGGATATTTTCCTAATATAGAATCTTCATATTTAGATATAGAATCTATTTAATTATTTGATTTCAAAAACCCCCCAATTTTTCTCTCTTCTCAATCTTGATAGAAAAAGATTTTTACTAGTTCCCTGTGGAGACGATCCTGCTCAACCCTATTTACAAATCTTTAGAGTAGGTTAAATATAAATATTTATTTTTGTGGATTCGACACGCATCAGGCTTTGTTGTAATTCATCATCTAAGAGCTGTATTGATTTTGGAATAATTAATATAGTGGTAAAAGTCCTCTTTGAGGCATTTGTACCGTGGAGAGTAAGTAATGAGCCGAACTCCACGTTAAATCCTTGTGTTGCTTCTCTTTCTCTCACTCTATGCTTCTTCATCTCTGCTTATTTATTAATTAGTTTTAATTAGTTTATTCCACTACATTTGTTTGTTTAAGTTAACTCTTGTCTTATCTTAGTTAATTAATCTGGTTTGATAAAACCAAATAATTTGTAATACTTAATTCCCCCCCTTTACGTATTCCTTGTGTATTATTATTTCTAATAATTGGTATCAGAGTCTGGCCTCTTGTGGTTGATTGCTTAAATGATTCTTGGAGGGTTAGGCTATAAATAGGCCACCGCTTCTTAGTGGGGGTAATTACCCTTATTGGAAGTGTAGAATGAATATATTTTTAAAAGCTCAATATAGATTAATATGGTGAGTAGTTGAAAAAGGAACTTAGCCAATTGAAAATAAAAATGAAGATCAATATTAAGAAGATGATTGGAAAAAATTGGATTTTAATGAAGCTGCCATGAATATTCTTCATTTTGGATTGAATGAAAGTGATTTCAATTGAGTTTCTACTTGTAAATCTGCTAAAGAAATCTAGGATGAACTTGAAGTAACCTATGAAGGAACTTCAAGGATTAAAGACACTAAAATAAGCTTGTTGGTTGGTCAATTTGAAAGTTTTAAGATGCTGCCTGTTGAAACAATTGATCAAATGAACGATAGATTCATTAATATCACTAATCCTTTGAGTGTTTTAGGCAAGAGCTTTACTAATGTTGAAATAAATTCAAAATTGCTCAGATCATTGCCAAAGGAATGGGAAGCAAAACAGACAGCAATAGAGGAAGCCAGGGATCTTAGCACACTGACAAAAGAAGAGCTTCTTGGTGCACTCAAGACTCATGAGTTCATCAAGAATCAAGTGAAGAATCTTAAAAGAAGGCTATTGCTCTGAAGGCAACCAGCGACGATTCTGATAAGAAGGAGATAAACGAGGATGTTGTGTTGTTTGCAAAGAATTTCAACAAATTTATGAAGGCCGGCAGCTCCTTAAAGTTTTGAAAGGAAAGAAAGGATGTTGTGTGCTATAAATGCCATAAACCAGGACACATCCAACCAAACTACCCTCTCATCAAGAAAACATAAAAAAGATCCAAGAGGGAATCACTTATTGTTACTTGGAGTGATGAAGAGTCATTAAATTCTGATGAAGAAGAGTTATGCTTCATGGCAATCCACGATGAGGTAAACAATCCTTCAACTTCCTGCTTTAATGATGAATTGCTTGACATGTATAAAAAGGTTTGTAAAAAGCTATTAAAAAATCTGAAGAAGATAATAAACAACTTAAAAATCTGATGCAAAATGTTTTAGTTAGATTAGAAGAGTTTCAAGATGAAATTAATAAGCTTAAAACTGAAAATGAAAAAAAAAAAGATGAAATAATAACAGCTCTAAGTTTTGAAAAAAACAGCTTGCATGAAAATCTTAGGAGCACGAATTTGAAAATTAATGAAATTAGAAATAAAAATAGGAAACTAAAAAAAGAAAATAAAATTCTGGTCGAATAGAATGATAAATTAAAAATTAAAGATGATCTTTTAGATTTATAAATTAAAACCATAAAACATGGTAATAAACACATCTACTAGCAACAACTTCAATAACAATGAACTTTTGAATGAACTTTTGAGAAGAGCTAGATGAGCTAAGAACAGAAAATATAAATATGAAATCTAGGTTAGATGATTCGAAAGCTGTCATAGCTAAATTCACACAAGGAGAGAAAAATTTAAATACTCTCATTGGTGAGCAAAAATCTGATACTAACAAATATGGAATTGGCTATGATAGGCACATGAATTATAAGTCTCATAAGACTCGGTTTGTAAAAGCCACTTATGGCATTTGTAATTATTATGGCAAGTCTGGCCATATTGCACACAAGTATGCAATAAGGAAGGCTTTGCTCTCGGGTCATAAAAACAAGTATGTTTGGTGGTTAAGAAAGAAGTTTATCTGTTTCTTACCCAAGAGGACCCAAACAGAAATGGGTACCAAAGAAATAATAACTTGCTATGTAGGGATCCTCAAGTGGCAATAACAAATGGTACTTGGACAGTGGGTACTCTAGGCATATGACCTCAGTTGCTTCCTGTAAACCTCGAAAATTTTTCATCCTAGTACATGACTCTAAAATAGAAAGTATGAACTAGTTAGTAAACCTAGAATCCAATAAAAACCTAAGAATAGATCAATAACTTGAATTTGGCTGGGTTAGGATCTAAAAACCGAGTAAAGAACTTCTTTGACCCTAATTAATACCAAAAATGAGATTTCGTATCTTAAATTGATCATTCAAGATATGGTAAAAGGAAACCTAATTTTTAAATCTCGAACTTGTCATACAAATAGATTAGATAGAAAAATATAATATAGAGATTAAATGATTACTATTGAACTCAATAAAGAGTTGAGACTAGAACAATGAGTAGTAATGAGCCTATACGTGGATTTAAACCTTAAATTCAAGATTCCTAAATAGTATTAAACACTACTAATAAGATTTCATAGTAGTTATCAAAAACCTAAGATATATAGATAATTTAGCTAATATATTGAGAAGTTAACCAATTACGCTTATAGATAGGAAACGATAACCTAAAGATAAATCGTTAGGATTGTAAATACATAATAAAAACATAAACAGATGCATAACTAAAGATCTAGACTTCAAATAAATATTTGAATCACATCATTATTCTAACTAGGGTTTTCTTAAGCTATTGAAGCTTAAACAAAAATTGACCTAATAAGCTTAGGAAACCTTAATCGTGAGAGATAAAATTCTAAAAACAATTAATCGTGTAAATTTAAACTTAAAGTTGTATTGTTTGATAAACTAAACATTTTGTAGAATTCTATAAAAATATTTTTGGACAAAAACTCTCAAATATTAGCTAATTTGTACCTAATTAACTTGATAAACTACCAAAAAAATAGATAAATATTACCTAAATATTAGTAATATATATATTATATATTATGCTTGCAGGATCAGTTCCAAGTGAACAAATGAAGGGTTTTGATTTTCTTGAAGTTGAGAGCCGAAATTTGCTTGAAAATTGTCCAAATTGTGCATAAATAGTCAACAAAATCAACTCACCAACAAATCAAATATTGCCAACTCATCTCTTACATTAATGACAACAAAACAAATGGACGAAACAATGTCAAAATGTGGAACAATCGGATGCATTCATCGAAGGAAACTATCCTCATTCTTCTCTCTATATATAAGTGCTAATAGCTCTTGATGGATAAGCAAACAACCTTCATTTACTCTCAAAATTTCCAGATCAAATAAACACCTATTGAGCAATCAAATCGACCTAAAAATAGAAATCAAATCGTTCTAAACATCCAGTTCGAATCAAAGAAAAAATAGCACGAAAAAAAAATGCTTAAACTGGTGATGAGGTACGTGTTATATTTCAAATTTGTTTTTTTTTTTTTAAAAACAAGGATTGGAACTGACTTCTGTGATCATAGGATATAACATAACCAAAGAATAAGCTTCGAATTTCATCGGATAGGCTCGAGTAAGGTAAAATTCAAAAACCTAGTTA